>JXOV01007902.1:0-20832 GCA_001014945.1 Clogmia albipunctata | reverse complement strand
ACGACGTTTGCCGGGTCCAGCTTGTAAATATCTATAAAACGCACAAACTTATAAAAGAAGTGGTATCTTTTCTTGCTTATAGTAATCGTTTCATATACTCTTCATTCATAAGTTTTGTGATATCGAAAGCCCAAGCTTCATTATAAATAATTTCACCTTAACTAATGCATGGTTTTTAAAACAGAATAAAAGTCTTTTTCTCTTTTCTCAAGAACAGATTGAATAAACTATTTGTAATTTATCCAGTATAACTATTAATAATAACTAAAATATAACAATTTCTCAGAAAAATTCCATATTCTAAGAAAATTACCATAAAATACCGGCTTTGGACAATTCCGTTGTTGGTGCCTTTTATTTTTGCTAACGGCGTAATTCGAGAGTGTTTTTTTTTGTTGTTTTCGGTGGGACTGTATTAAAGGTGATTGTCTGTCCCTAGGTCGGGGAAAGAAAGAAAGAAAGACGCCAAACCATCGGACAGACTTATCGAATGTGTCCATCAAGAGCGCAGAGAGCAGTGTTTTTAATTTCATAAATGGTTTGCTTTCAAATATTTGCATAAATTGTTGTGGCTCGCCGCGCTTTTTTTTTTGTTGTTTTGTTAGTTGTGTGTTTCATATGAATTGTATATTGTTGTTATTGTATCTAATTGTTGTTGTTGTTGTTTGTTATTAATTGAGTCGTTTTGTTGGCTGGCCAGGCGGGCAGTTGAGCAGTAACGAAGAGGTGAGATGATGATCCGATTGACGTCAGGTGTTTTTATGGTCTTGGCGGTCATACGAGGAATGCTAATAAGCCGTTGACTTGAGGCGATCAGGAATCCGTTTTCGAAGAATTTGAATGGAGTGCCGAGAGCCGGTCTCTAAAGCTGGGGCCAGCAGAGAAGTGGTGGAGAGGAGAGGAGGGAGGGCGGTCTGGTTCAAACTTTAGCGCGTTGTTGTCGTTTAGTCTGCGGAGTTTTGTTTGTTGTGTGTTGGAAAATGGCAACAGCATTATATGAATGAAATGGGTTTGAGGAACAGGTCTTTTGGCAGTTTTTTTAAGTTAATTGAAAGCTGCTGATGACGACGGTATAAAGTCAAAGAAAACACGAAGAACAAGAAGAGCAGTGTTTATTGTTCTCTGCAGATATCCTTGACTCTTCTGTGTGGATGTTATTATTATGAGTCAGGCTGGGGTGGCGCTGCTGCTGCTTTAAAGGGATGATGTCCTTCCGTGAGCCCAATTTATGGGCCGATTTTTTATGCCTCTAATGACTAATTGATTATAGAGCCGTTGCTGGGCTCGTAAAATCGAAAGGCGCCGCTCCACGTTTCCCTGTTAATTATTCAACAATTGTCCCAATTCTTGGAACGCGTTTTTTTAGTTTTTATGCTTAGTTGTGCTGTCATAAGTTTAGAAATCGATAGAATCTAATCATATCAATTTTTGTGGGGTTATCCAATCATTTGCCGTGTTAAAAATAAGTTTTGACTGTGATTATGATTCAAAGTTTGGGAAATTGGTTGTAATTGTGTGTACGAGGGCTATTGGGAAGTTATGGTAATGACATGACTAATGCCAATGATTTCACATGGAATTGAAATAATAGTTAAAAATTTATATATTCTTGATAATGGGTCGGCGTGAAGTGTTTTCCCAAAATTGAACTTCATTTTCAGGGTTCGGGTTTTCGAATTATGTCATTCAATTATACGGACTTGGATTTTATTTAACCCAAATTCCTTGATTGCACCTCATTGAAACGTGATTTGGATTAATATTGCATCAACTTGGTTTTCATTAGGGCGATATTAATGAAGAGCTCATCAGCGTTCGATTATGATTATCGTGATTTCTTGCCATTGAGTAATTGGAAGACTTGGGTTTCAGCTTGGTAGTAATAGTTAATTAAAAAATAAAATATTATTGCAGTTTTTCTCAAATTGAAGACAGTAATTGTCGAGTACTGGTCATACATCCTCTCTGTGCCTAATATAGTTGCTTAGGTATGCGGTTATTGTTGATCTATTGAATTTTATTGTTTTTTATAATTCCAAGACCTTTTAAACCGGTAGACCTCAGTTTTAAAAAACTTCATTTAATAGTTTTGTCAATAACGAATTTTATTATGTTATATTCTAGTAATCTTCTCGTTGCTAATATGTCAAGTACGATTTGTGAATCCATCAGCTGACTGCATAAATGCATGAAAAAATGGTTCATATCATGGTAAATTGACCCTTTACTGTCNTTTAAAAAACTTCATTTAATAGTTTTGTCAATAACGAATTTTATTATGTTATATTCTAGTAATCTTCTCGTTGCTAATATGTCAAGTACGATTTGTGAATCCATCAGCTGACTGCATAAATGCATGAAAAAATGGTTCATATCATGGTAAATTGACCCTTTACTGTCGAAGCACGGTCAGATGGATGTCTAAATGTAGTCACTTATTCTGTAACGCGCCATAGCCATAGTGGTAACATTCTCGTCTGCCTCCTTGGAGACCGTGGGTTCGATCCCTAGGCGGGCAGGATTGGTTGGATCCTTTTTCATCCGGTCTAGGTGCTTATAATTGACTCATAATATACTGAAAATAAATAGTCATGAAAAGTCTAACACCCGTTGGTTGAGGTTGAGACTACCCAAAGTTCCTTACTGGAATGTGGTGGGAAATATTTTTTTATTCATAAAGGTTGTGACGAATAAATTTTCTGTTCATAATTTTAGTTATTTAATAATCCCTATCCTATCTTGTTACCAGTTAATAGTCACCTTTTTTCAAGTAGGTATTTTTAATATTAGGGTTTTTGTATACTGTTAGTCTGTTGTCTTATTTTATTGAAGGGCTATCAGTGCAAATTAATCTTCGCCTAAACAGTGTCCATACCTATACTGCCCTCGTGTGCGATACTGAATGGCGGGTAATACTTATATCATCTCTTATCCAAACGCTCCCCAGATTATGTAAGGAAACTACTATTAGGATAGCAATTAATTAGTTAGGTTCAGAATTTCTGATAGGCAGGGAGAGCTAGGGCGAATTACGTGGAGGGTATTTCTGTCCATCATACACCTAATGACACGTTTTCTGGTTATATGAATAAGGGCTATACTCCCATCATCCAATAACATATAACTAATACCAAAGAAAAATAGAAAACTTAAAAGCTAAAAAACGTGTAAAATATTTATTCAAAAATTTCGACTTTAGGCATTTCATCTGACCGTGTTTAGGAAATGCTCTACTTTTTTCTTATTGTACCAAGAGTTCATCTCAGTTCTATCCTAGTTATTGAAAAGAAATAAGTAGTGCTAAACACTGTAGAAAGACAAATAATAATAATAAATAAACAAATAATAATATTAAAATTATATTTGTACACAAAACAATACTAATCCAAGAAAGCGAACGTGTCAATTTGGTAATTTCCAGACACAATACATTTAAAGCTGGCTTAGTTTAAAACAGAGTTTAAAACAGAGTTGAAAACGAAGCAAACTGTCTTTTTTGTATGAATTTTGCATGCTGTGCTTTTAGCTGGCGCGCGCCAATTATGATTTTAGGGATCATTGTGAATAGGAGAGACAAAAATTGTAAATTAATGAAATATTATATTTTTGTTTAAAAAAGTCTAGTTTGAAATAGGGTCAATGGACTTTATTAATCAAGGCGGCCTGTTTTTAACCCTAGTGTTTAATAATGGCTTTTAGACATTGTTGTATAAATGACAATTAAAATGTGCAAAGTCTGTAATCAATTGGTTTATTGGATTGAAAATCGGATTTTGATTTGATTGATCTTTACTTTGAGAGGATAATTAATAAGTAAACAATTCGTAAATAGATAATTGATTGAAATGTAATTGAAAACATTTAAATTAATCCAAAGTTGTCATGGTCTGGAACCAGTGAAACGTTTTAATGATCAAAGGCATAAATTAGATAATTTGTAAAATGATTTTATGACTATAATTTGATCTTAAAATAAACTGGTAATTACTAAGTAAGGGTAATACCGAAGAAGGTAACCCAGTTACAATTTATGCGCGCATTTTCTTGGGAAAACAACATACAGCACAGCAGACAGAAGAGAAGAGAGAAAACAATTTTGTTAATGAAATCATCTAATTTAATTGGCTGATATGAATTGGATTTTCAAAGTATCTACTACTATCTGCTACCATCTGTGGTGTATAATTAATTGTGAATATAATAACACTAAACTGTCATACAATGTCTTGTTTGCTATACAATGCCAATTACAGCAGCACTGCAACATTTCACATTATATTATGTTGGGGCAAAAGTTCCAAGTCAATTGTTAAATGTTTTAAAGAATTGGTTCGAAATCATTGTTATGTTCTGTATGAAACGCGGTCGATAAACATTTTTCAGCACAAGGGCCTGGAAGATTCAATAACTAGGAATTAAATCTAATGTTTTTAATTTTTGGTAATGTTTTTCATCCATGTTTAATATAAAAGTTTGTGCAAAATTTTTATAATTTTGAACAAAAATGTTACATGTTTAGTTAAAATAAAACATGTAATAAATTTTCTATTTACCAATTATTTAAATTAATTTTGAAAACCTTAATCAAGAGATATGTTAAATTATATTATGTATTTGAAAATTCGTTTGAAATTCAATATGTATCAAGCAAAATTATTTTAAAAGCTTTTAAGCTAGGTACGTAGCTTAATTAAACACAAGCACTGCTGTTATGATGTTCTATGACGTAAATATTCATTATGAAAACATATTTTATCTTTATAAACTTATATTGATATTTCTATTTCATCAAATTGTGTATGATAATTATAATTAGAACAGATTTTTAAGTTTTCCCAAAAAACTGTGTTAACTTTAAAAACAAGGTGATATTATGTAAAAGGACTAGCTTCTGTTACAATCTGGCTACAAAATACATAGTTTGAAATTGAAACCCTGAAAGGATTTTTAGTGTTATTTCTCATCTTAAAATGTGGCAAAAGAAAAACAAAACCACGGCGCAAAAACATTGGCCAAACAGTGGAGCGAAGAGAAAATCCTAGATATACACATATAAAATATACATAAACATAAAATGTACGTTGTATGGTGAAAGGACATGCGCGAAAAATTTGGCGTCATTTGGAGCAGTGGTGAAGTTTGCCCATTAAAATACGATACTACGAGAAGAGGATGGAGGGATGCGCGGCGGTGTGGCGTTGGTTGTTACGTTAAGTTTGAAGAGTCTCTCGCTCTGTGTGTCGAAGAAGGGTATTGGGGGGCGAGCAGGGGGGTTGTTATAGATGGGGTGAGTTTTTTGGTAGGTTGAGTTTTGGTGTAGAAAAAATAGGGATTTGCGCCGTTCTTCTGCAAAACATTGAGAGAGAGAAAATGAGAGGCAGAGAGTTAAAGGAAAAGAGACTAGAAATTAAATTTGGTGGCAGCGGCGCGAGAGCGTAACAGGGCATAAAAGCTCTTAATGATTGCCGCCGCCCCAAAATGAGCATAAAATCGGGACAGCAGAACTATCCCGTATTTATGTGATGTGTGTGTGTGTGTTGTGGATGCAGTATAAACATTTTGTAGTAAAATTGCAATAATACTAAAAGATTGTGAAGAGAGTAATTCTCTTAATAAACATACATTTGTAGTTCCCGGTTTTTGTGACTGAAGCTGCTCTGCTGGGCTGCTCCCGCTGCTGCTGGGGTGGCATTTTATTATCCCATATAAATGTATACTTCTATAGAGCCAGGGAGTATGGAGAAAAGAGAGTGAGAGTACAACATAGTAGTATAGTACCAAAACGAGTGATTCAAGTGGGATTGTGGGGTGTATTTTAATGGATGCGCGTAAAATCCTAGTGACTGGAGAGCACAAATGTGTGAATGTGTATGAATGTTTGTGTACGATTCTGGAAGGCATGAGAACAGGCATGGCCGGGATAAAAGTGTTTTCTTGTGTATAGTCTCTATAGTAGTACTCTGAGTCCTGCTGAATATGATGCAAGCTTCAAAGTGCAGTGCTGTGTAGACTGAGAAAATTGTGTCATTAAAAGGATTTTTCTTGTTTTAAGCTGAGAACAAGAAACAAGTGCTAAGATTTAAACTATTAAAAAGGTGTGTCAAAGTTTAGAAAAGGAAGAGAAAAAAAACTGTTCTGTAGTGTGGAATAATAATTATGCGGGAATCGGTTACCGAAAAAAATGTTGTCGCAGTACTTTTCAGTCTGGAACACAACCCATTTATTTTGACGCGCAATTTTCCCAACTTTCTGCGCTCGTAAATCTATATATCTCTCTTTTGGTGAAAATACGGAGTAAGTACCTTTTTGTATGCCATTCAAGAGACGTTGTTTTGGAGGCGACGACGGTTGGTAGTAGGATGGATAAACAATCAATGAGTTAGGCATGTGCGAATATTTTATGGGGCGTCGCCTCCCATAGAGTGCAAAATATAGAACAGTTTTTGAACTATATAGATATATAGTTAGATACGCTCCCATTTTCGCTTCGCTCTTCTTTTTTTCCATTTAATTGCACCTTGACTTTTAATTGGTTATTTATTTGATAAGATGAATTTTTAAACACTGTGAAATGAATTCATATTTAATGCCCCCAAATGCGTAATACATTGATTTGTTATTTTATTTTTATGGCCTTTTAAAATTGGTATTTTATTTATTTTTTGAAAAAACAAATTAAATGCCGTCCATTGGCATTTTGAAATGATAAAAAATGGAAATGTGGGCTCTCAATTATTATGTGTTTTTGCTCCTGTGTTCGGCAGATGTTCGGAAAGTAATTTTAGAAATTCAAGTATCTCCGAATTAGCACGTGTGCCTAATAAAGTCTTTACGTTAGGTTCTTATGTAACTTTTTATGTGTATTTTATTGTCAATTTGATTGTCTTAATTGGTCTGGAATTGTTTTCGTTTTCAATAATTGATTTAAAATTTTTAAATGTTGAAATATATAACTTTATTTGTAAGGTTCGTTTGTTTAAATTATGGCTTTTATTATTTAGGGTTTTTGTTTTATTTTAAATCTATTAAATCCACCCAAATTATTAAAGTTTAATAACCAAATTTTACGATCTATTTTCCCCATATACATTGGACATATGAAATCCAGTGGAAAATTAGTCGATTCCTTTTACAGGAGTTGAATGGCAGGATTTTATAGAGGGTTTTTTTTAGAGACTGCTATAAAATTTGAATGAAAAATAACAAAATGCCAATCTTAAACGTGAAAAATCTGTGTGTATATTATGTGTCTGTCTGCCCCGTAAGACTTTATGATCTCTTTCTCTCGTAGTTGGGTTTTGTTCAGTATATAGGAGCTGCGAGAAAAAAAAACAAAAGTCTAAAGGCAATCAGTTGCACAGTGAGCGGTTTATTAATAATAGGATAATTTGGCACAATTGCAATAAAAAGGTATTTGTAAATGCTGTGCGTGTGTCTGGTCTTTGAAATATTTTCCTTCATTCATTCATTCACGTTTATTGGGGAGGCATCGGGAGAGAGCGAGTGAAAAAGAGAGGAAAAGAGCGCGCGCCTTGCAGCAGAAGCCATCATAGACGTCCGGCACGGAGCACGATGGAATGAAATGAACTTTATGGTTTTGAAGAAGTTGAGAATAGTTGAAATAATAGGAGTGTAATTTATATAGTTATAGTTGGTTTTTTTTAAATATAAACTACAGACCATGTTTTGAAAAATAACCGAGTCATCGGCATATTATAGTAATTGCTCATCGTGCAACTGTGGGGACGGGATTTATTTTTGGGGCGGCGGCGCGCTGCGGTCGCAAAGGAGTTAATTATAGTGGATATATTATTGTATTTCAGCCATGCCTGAATAATGATGGTTTATTGCACACACATTGTTATTGTTTTGATTTGGTTGTCGGGGGCTCTAGAAATAGCAACAAAAATACAATAATAGAGTAAACTCGAAAAGTATTATTAAATTTCGCGATAAATTGGCTCTTATGCAAATAGTTTAATGGGATGGCGTGGTCTGAGACTGTATTTTGGTCTCTCGCTGGTGAGGAGCAGGAAATAGCAGCAGTAGCGCAGAGCTCTAAGCAGCAACAGCACAAAAAAAGCGCTGAAAAGATGCAAGAAGACGCCGAGGAATTATTTATTTTGTGTGTATTACGTAACCCTCTGTGAAAATTATTGGATGGATTTTGTCGGCGGAGAATTTTTACAGTTGGCGAATATTGTGCAGACGCGCGCGCATAAATTCTTATTCTTGAAAATAATCGCAAAAAAAGCGATGGCAAAAAAACATATCAAGAGAAAAGTTGGACTTTATTTTCGTTTAATTGCTTGCCCCCCCAAAAAACAACATCAGGAGACTGTTTTCTAATAGATAAATTATATGGTATCATCTTGAAACCGTTAATAAATACAGAAAAACAACATGGAAAAAATACAAATCCCACAGATCTTGTCTCTAGATATATTCTAAGCTCGAACACTGAATGATTTACGGTTGATCCCAACTTGACCACCGCAATAATAAATTTATTGTGATTAATCATTTCACTATTAATATATTTAAGTGGTCTGTTTAAGTGGGGCCTTTGCATTGCAATCGACCAAAATTCACGTTTGAGCAATAAAATTGTGTGTTTGTGCATTTAAAGGCTGATTTCGGAATTAATCAATCACTAAAAGACGCGCATTAGTCAATATTAAACTTTTAATGCTGTTTAATGTTGGTTTTCGAAAAATGCTAATTGCCGATAGGCAAATCGAAACGATTTCAACACACATAAAATACCTTCTTCATCATATTAAAGGGAAAATGTGCTTAACTGTAAAATGTATTACCTTTAGCACCCTAAAATTGCTTTTAGTTAAGTTTTATTGAATTTCATTTCAATTTTATTACTTGAGTAGCGGAAAAATTGTAAAACTTTAAGCTGTTAAGAAGTGGTTATTGAACATTAGTTTTATAGTTGGTTGGGGTATTGTTTAGAATAGAAGATTAAAAAGCCTAAAAACTAATTTTTGAAAATAAGTTCTATCAAAATTACATAAAATTATATATCGTATAAGTCAAGTATAAGTCAAAATTTGGTCGCCATTTTTGCCCTTAATCTACACAAAATATTGGTCTCGGCTTTGCCATAGGACCGTGATTATGTTGCAAATTAATTAGCCGTTTCAACAGACATCTGCATATAATTTGGCTATATTTGTTCGATTTTTGGCACATTACGTAGATATCAGAGATAAATCAGCTTAACCGTAATGTAAGTAAATATAATAATAGCCTTATACCGATTCAAATTGAAATTTAGTATACAATTAATTAAAGCAAGCAAATGTTCCTTGCAACAATAAAGTAGGCATTTGCCTTATGACCAAGTAGTTCAGAGGAAACAAACTATATTAGTTTGAATTCCGACCGTTAACGGTAACTTAACAATTTAAGATTTCACTTGAAACATTAGTGAAATATGTCAATTTTTAATTTTCCTAGTAAATAATGACATTTAATGTGAAATTGTAATAAAAATTTCAGTGATCATGAGTGAAGTGCAAAAAACGTTATGTCCTGCTCGTGTGTAAAGTCTTGTTTTTTAACTCGGAAACGATGAAACACTCGCCTTCGGCTCGATTGTTTCACACTCGTTTCACTCGTTAAGTTGATACCCTTGTAGCATAAATAACTATTGTCCTTCTAGGAGGTTTACATTTGATGATTGAAAGTGGATCGGAATTAACTTATTTTGTATTAGAGGTTACTTTTCGATATGGACGTTTCCAAAATTGTTGTATTAAACATGGTCGAAAACTTGAGAAAACTCACTTTACTCATTTGAAAATTGCCATTGTGAAGAAACGATTAAAAATAGAACTGAATAATATTATATCTTAATTAGACTAGTCTTATTTAAAACAATGATTCTCAAGATTTAAAAAAAATGGAATTACTAATTTATTTAAATATTAGAGAATGTTGTAAAATATGCAAATTCACGAAGTTTCTAATTTATAATCATTTCTGGAGTTATTAATAGTATAACACAGGGTAGAATTAGCATTTATTATATTTTATTGTATTTTTTGTTCAATATTTCATCTGAAAATTAATGATGTTTAAAGTATTAATAAAATGGTTGACACGTGTGGTTATTAAATCTCAATCTGATTGAATATTGACATTTCCACTAACAATATTTATTGATTGTAGTTCTCTATTGGAAGATAGTAAATAGTGCTGATTTGAGACTATATTTAATGGAATTTTCCTCGCAATTCAAGTTCCAATGGATTTGCATCAATTATTTTATTTGAATCTATTTTATTTTGTGTTATTCACCTTCATGAATTTGTAAACAGTTTGAGTTATATTTATTGTGCAGTGAAATGTCAACATAATTGACGTCATAGTTGATAATATCTCACCTGCCATAATTCAGTCATGAATTCAGGAATAATACGATTATTATTTAAATAAATGAAGAGGAAAAATATAAATATATACACAAAATATTGTATATAACTTTCATGAAATTAGTTATCTGATTGACACTTGTATTAAACTTGTTTTGATCAATTATCGTTTCTTATACTCGTATTCTCCATTGCGGAGGTTTTTTTTTTATTTTAATTTATTACTCTGTTGAATACGAGCTTATAGCCTTGCCGAATCTTCGATAAAAGTTTTGTGACCGTAACTGTCGATGCCATAATCTTGCAAACTTTTTGTGTTGCACTTTTTGAATTTTAGCCAGTTTAATTATTATTGGTTTGGAGTTGTTTTTTTGTTGTTGTAAAGTTTTGTCTACGCGTTTTATTTTTGCAGAGAAATATCGCTTTCGATACCCACCAAACCCAAAACAATGCCTCACACACCGAAAAACCTAAACGGGGATTTATGTGCAGCTAATGGATTTGGTTGGGTCGGGGGGCGATTTGACATGAAAATAACACTAAAAAATAAATAATAAATATTGTGTTGAGGTTCGTGTTGAACGTTATTGAATTGAAACCAACTGTTGAGCTTTTGCTGATTAATTTTAATGAATGAATTTGTTTAACAAACAGGAGCAGAAATACAAAAAATACAAGAGAAAAAAAAATAACACATGAACTGGCAAAATGGAAAAGGTTATCACGATCGTTCACTCAATTTTATTAATATTATTATTATTATTTATTTTAAAAAAATATTGATTGATGATCAAAAATATTGAGAGAACGAGAGAGGATTGTCGACAACTGCCTTCTTTTTAATGGAGGCCTGTGAAAATTTAAGTACAAAGAAATTAATTGTATTAAAAGACAGATAACAGAATAAAATGAAAAATAGGACAGTATCAATCAGGGTTCTGATGTTTCCAAACTCCAATTGGTTTATCGTTTATTTGCAATCCCATAAACAATAAGCTTTTTCATTGATTAAGATTCCATTCACTCTTTCGCACTAGTGCGTAAACTAACAACTTTTTACACTAGTGTGATAAAGTAATTCGTTTCTTTTATAATCAAGTTTACTTCATAGTAAAAATGTACTTATTTTGATAAGGTCTATCACAAATTCGAGGAGTATTTTTAGTCTATTTTCAAAAGGATTACGAAATACGATAAAACGTTTTTTTGCCATTGATTGCAAAACAGCTGACTTTACACCCTTGTAGCACCAAAACTATTCTTCTCTCTCTCTATCTTCTGGAATAAAATTTGATGGGTCAAAAATAACATTGTCATTGTGTTGTGTTTTGTGTTATTATCAAATTGGATTGGTTTTGGGGAATTGACTCGTTTAAATCAGATATATTCAAGTGAACCCGCGCGATCGTCGTCAAATAAAATAGATAGTTGTGGTGTGTGTGTGTGTGGTGTTTGTCTCCCCCGGAATAGAAATGTCAAACAATGGCAACTTTTTGGCATTGATTACTCAGCAGAAAATTAATGTTTTAGCTCTCTGTGTTTTGACGACGACGATGCCGATGATGATGATGTCTGTCGCGTTGCTCTTTTGTTAAATAATTTACTACACTTTATTAGTGGTACACACACACACTCTCTTTTGTGTGTAAAGCATTTATAATAATAATACTACCATTACTATTACTGTTCTTCCACAAAAATTGTAATTGAATTATGGCCTGAATGGATCCAGTTGTGTTTAGTGTGAATGATTCCGAGAAATTTCGTCGTTTAAGCAATTTCGATTGTCCAAGTCGCGAGAGACAGCATTGTGTGTGGTGCTGATGAGATGGTGTGCTGATGTGATCATGATGAGAGTTTACACGAGCCTGAGGCTGAGTTCAAGGTCTCTGCATCATAATCTATAAGGTCAGTGTACGTTTCCTGTTTTCATTCACAGTCTTACGTGCACTTACGGAATTAAATTACAAAAGAGAAGAGAATCTAGGGTTTTAACTTATCGTGGATATCTGGTAACTGATTACAAAACCTTGCTTAGGAATCGTTTATCAGTAAATAATGGAGATTCCACAAAAATTTGTATTGAACTTGGTGGGAAAATATTTTCAAATCCCTCAATGGCGTTTCTTGAGATAAAAATAATGGTTTTATATCTGGAAAAAGATGTCGACAAAATGCTATGAGTACAATTTAAAATTTAAACATCCTCCCATAATGTCCCGCTCTACCATGTCCTAGTGTGCGGTGCAATTTGCAAATCTGTTATGTTAAAGAACTACATTTAAAATTAAGGATGTTTTCTAAGGTTATTCAGCCCCATCTTTATTATTACACATTTTACACGTATATTTAAGTTGTTCAACAGGCAAAACAGGAAATTTTATAGATTAAAATTTTATCAGAAAGAAAAATACATTTATTAAAAATTAAAGTCCAAATACTATTAAAAGTCACGAGACTCTTGATACTCCATTTGATAAAATTGTTTTTTTGAGTCGTAACCAATGTCTATTTTTAGGTTTCGGAATTATACAACACTTTCCACATGTGCAAAATAGGTTATTGAAGCGCAAATATCATGTGTAAATCAATGATGTTCATACGAAATTTAATATCAAAGCGTTTAAGTGTTATTTATATATTGGGGTTTTTATGGTGTTGGGATCGTTGGTTTATGAGTAGTTTATTTATTTTTTTTTAATTTCAATGAATAACCTAAATGTGATAAACCTACTCCAGGAAAATCCCCATTGAAATGGGATTCTACGTATGTTTTTTCTGTTATTGCTATCAGAAATAAGTCGTTGTTTTTATTGAAACACAATAAAAAGTCCCTTTATGACGATAGTGTCTGGTATAAGTTTTAGCAAGGCTATTGCCTTGTACCATTTTTTATAGGTACTATAGTTCAATATAGAACTGTTTTTAATGGTATATTAGAACAATTTAATGGACGTTTGGCCAATCAATTGCAAAAATAATATAAAAAAAAGCGGAAAAAACTGCATATATACCCGTTTTAAGTGCATCATGTGCTGTAAATACGTGAGTCTAGGGTAATAAAAAATCGTGGTGGCGCCTACGGTCGGGCTTGGCTGGGCACGAGGAGGAGAAGGTGTATACAGGCCTATTCCCCGATTGTATGAGTACTTCACCCGGTCTCAGTCCCGTCCGCGCACGTCCCGTGAGATAAGATAAGACGTAAATTTGTGATTCTTATGGAATTAATTTGTTAGTGTTGTTATTATTATTACTTTTGCGGTTTTTATTATTATCAATAATAATAATGATAATAATAATAATAATTGGATTGTGTTTCGCTTAAGTTAAGACCCAGAGGAGAACTGTACGGCAGCGGCGTCTAATTGAATAGAGAATTTGCAAAACGCTGCTCGCGCCACAGAGGGAGAGAGATAAGGGGCCGGTTGTTTTTCATGTGATTATCGAGCCATAATAATATTATTACTGATGCTATTATTATTATTATTAAAGTTGTTGTTTTTGTTGGTAGACACGCTTTGAAAGTCGAATTATCACACTTGAATTTCATTACTTGATATTGGCGCTGGCTTGTCAGTGATATATAGAACTTAAATTGCACTATGTTAAGAGAAGAGTGTGTGTGCAGAGTGTTGTTATTTTGATATTGTTTGAATTAATGATATTATTAGATTGCGAGTACAGTGATTAATAATAGTAATAATAATATGCGAGCAAGACTTTTGAACAGCAAAAAAGGTAATGTTGGCGCGAGGTGTAAGCGCGATTTGTGCTGTGGTTCTTTCCGTTGTGTTGTTTGTTCCATAGTACACACAAGTTCGCAGAAAAATAAATTCATTAAAATCCGATTACAAACCGCCAATACCTCCAACACCAAAACTTCCATCACTAACACTAGAATCCATAAGCTAGGTCATTATGTCGCGCTGAAATATTTTTTGGCCTATTATTGTTTTCCATCTCTCTCTTTATTTAATTATACACCATTTTTTTGGTTATTTTTGCACTTGACCAGACGAAAGTGACAGCGATGTTTTCACGCCTCTTTTACACGTGTCTGACTCTTGTGATGTGAGTGCGCGTGTGTTTGGGTTTGTGTATCTATTGCGAAAGATCAAAGCGTTCCCTTGTTCCGGGGGGCTCCTCTCCTCCCGGCGGATAATGCACCTCTTAAGCACTATAGACAAACACGAACCTTATGCGCCGCTGTTTGTTTGTTTGGTAATGAAATAAGTGTAGTATTTTGTCGCAGCCAGATGTTCACATTTTCACGGAACTAGCTAGCTAGCTAGCGAAAGCCAAGGCCACGTGTGTGCAAATTGAAGCCTGCAGGTTCGTGACTGAAAAGTGTTTATGAATAGGTCTTGAGTGGAATTTTTAATGTCCGGATATCCTATTTAGCTGCCAGGCCCTAGATACTAGTAGCGCTCTACTCTTTTGAATAGATTTTTCTATTTCGCAATCATGTGCGAAAATGAAGATTTTTGAATAAATGGACAACTTGTGACTTTGCTAACAGTGATGAGAGGAAAGATGTAAATGTCTAAAAGGCTTATGAAAGATGGGGTATAAATAGAAGCTATTAACTAATAGTTGTTCATATAATAGTGGTTTGGTTTTAGCACTAGTATCCCATGAAGTAAGGATGGATCGTTAATAAAATTCGGATAGATAATAAGATCTCGTGAAAGTTTTTAAAAATAAGGGTTTTTATATCTTACATTAGGTCAATTAGTCTCTTTAAAACTATTCCCTATAAATTTAGACTGTAAATTAGTTTTGATAGGTATATTTTAGGGTCTAAGTGTGATACTTCGACAGTGGTATGAAGTTTTTGTTACTAAATGGAAAATAAGATATTTTTAAAATTTGTTGAGCTTATCTGTTCATTCTAGTTAATTAACCTATATTTATTCAAAACAATTCTATTTTCGGCCATCTTTATGGCAATATATAAATGGAAATTAACCTTTCACATTTGAAATTAGTCAAAAGTGTGATCTATATTAGAACAAAAAGATCCGGGTTTTGATCAAAAGCCGTCTAAAGCTCATCAGATTATCGGTGTTCGGCATTGGGACTGCTAGTCAAAGTCATCGTCGGCTTTACTGCTTTAATTTAAAAAAAAAGAAGAAGTTTGCAACAGAAACGGGCAGCCAGCGATAAAAAAGCAGAAAAGATCGTGGCAAAATAACAATAATATTGGCGAACTCTGATTGTAGTCTATTTGGTCGCGTCTCTCGTGCTTTATCGGTTCACACTTGTCGTCGACGTCGTCGTTGTCGCTGCCGCCGCCAGGGAATAAATAAGTGCATCGCAAATTATGTGCGGAGATTGTGTATATAAATAAATAAATGTATATATAGATGCTTATTTTGTGCTGTGTGTATGGTACTTTTTTGTTTTTATAATGTGGTTGCATCGGAAATTAGGCGTCCCCGATTTTGCACGTGAACGTTGAGTGAGTGGAAGATTTAAATGAGGAGGAGCAGCGGCAACAGCAGTGAGCGCGAATGCACTAAACAACACACCACACAGCAGACAGACCCACCGCACAACGTTGTTTACTGATAATAGAGCCTAAACACACACGCACACGTTAGCGTGAAAACAGAGAGTGAGAAAATATTCAACCTGACTGACTGTGTGTTGTTTTTGTCGTCGTCGTTTTGCAAAAATGGGCTCGTGATTTATTGAATTGAACGAGAGAGGCCAGCATGAATTGTGCGAACTGCGAAAACTGCCGGCCGCGCGCGGGTTTTATATGTGAAGAAGATTTGTGGTCAGTTTTATCTTGATTCGAGGTTTCTGATGGTCTCTCTTCTTGAGGAGATAGTGGCCGAGTGAAAGGGATAGAGCGAGTTTCGTGAAGAGTTCTGAAGCCGGGTCTTCAGGATGCGGTAAAAAGTGTGACCTTCAAATTAGTCGGTGTTTTTATTATAATAACGAGAAGTTTAGTTTCTGAGCCGTGGGACGACAATGACCCCCTGTCGAAAGTCGTCCAATGTGAGACTGGATAGTGTGTCTCTGGGGCGGTAAGCAAAGGTGGGAAGATAATTCAAACTGGATTAAACTGAATTCAGGGATCAAATTAGGTCTAATTGAAATTAACAAAATTATACGGTCCAAACATTTAGACACGTGTTTTTTATTATATTTTTAGAAAAATACAAATTTAAAAAGAACTGTTTCATATTAAAACAACAATCATCTGGTGTTAGTCAAGACTTCAATAATTTTTATTCTTCTCATAATGGGTTAATATTAGTATGATGGGCGCAGAAACCACTTGGGGTTTATAGCCCTTATTCATATTATATCTAAATATGATAATTGTAACGATAAACGATAACGTATCATCGGGTGTGTGGTGGATAGGCAAACACCCCTCCTCTTGCATCGCTCTATCTTTCCCTCCCCATCACAATTGGTGACCCTAACTAATTCGTTGTTATCGACATAATAGTTTCTTTAAATAATCTGAGGAGTGTTAGAATAGGAAAGGATAGAATTGTAATTTGATCCGCTATTCAACACTGCACACTAGGGTATTATAGGTTTTGTCAGTTCGGTATAAAAAATGAATAATTTCATTGAAGTATTAATATATCAAAATTGGGAGTCCTTTTCATCGGATGTTAACCAAGGCCATTTACCATTTTATTCTAAAGTTGAGTTTTTATTTTTTTTTCTCTTCTTCTTTTAATTAAAGAACTAACCTTGCCAGTGTAAATTTGGTGCTAAGTGTTCCGTCTTTTGATGGATTCGATGGCACCAATGTGAATAAAGTATTTCTGCCCTGTCCGATTTTTATGAATGAAAATTAAATAAAACTATAAGCGTGAAAGATTCAAACTCATTGATAAATTTTTCTGTTCTTGAATTTGAATTATGAAATGGTAAGGTTCTATTTTTCCCAAGAAATTAACACTGCTGGGTTATGGATTACTGGCAATGGGAATTAACAAGAAAGTGGTAATTGGAAATAATAAACTAAGGGATAGTTTATTAATTTCTTGAAAATATGCCTTATTTTTAAAATAAATATTTGAAACAAGTGTATTAAAGTTTTGAATCGTCGGCCAACGGTCTCCTATTTTCAATTTTTTCTGAAAAGTTACTATAACTACTACTATTTCATGAAATAATATTTCAGGAAATGTATTTCATTCAGCAACTATTTAGGTCGTCTGGTCATTAGACGGTGAAGCATTATTATTTGTGGCATTTCAATTAATGGCCAAAGAAATTTGAGTGTGCCTCTGGTGCGTATGGATGACATAATTATTCAGTTTTGAAATAAATGGACTATATGATGAATGGTGAGACAGAGAAAGAGAGAGTGAGTGTTGTATAGTATATTCGTAAGAGAATTTGCAATCTGTGGAATTTTATGAATGGGAAGTATTAAAATGGCTTTTAACTGTGGAATGTTGTTATTATTGTAATTGTTTATCACGGGGCTGGGTTTATTTGTTTGGATTCTGTATTGTAATGCGAGTGTCATTAAATGGATGTAAATTTACACACCATGACTCGACGATTACGGCGGGCGATACGATGACGATGATGATGACAATCGCATTAAAAGCCACCCAAGTCATTTCAATAGAGCTGCGCGCCAATAATTGTGCAAAATTTTCAATGGCACTCTCCTCGACTGGCTGTTTTTATTATTTGAATAGAAATTGTCTTTGATTTATTGGTTTATTGCTTGAGATTATTGACTTGAGAAGGTTTTACGCCATTGTTTTCTGTAGAAAAGACATGAAATGGGCTGTGTTTTTGGGTTGGAGGTGAAAAGTCTTCAAATCAATTGTTGAGAAAATTGTTCAGGAAATTTAGATGATACCTGTCTGATGTGAAAAAAGTGTGTTTAGTAGTTGTTAAAGGCCATGTTTTATAATATGTATGTAAGATTGGACCACGTAACCCAGAGGTTTTGCCACCCGGGGCGGTCGAGTATGGCTTTTTTTTTTTAAAATCTATGTTATTTTTCATAACTTTGCGCTATTGTCAAGGAGTTAGAATAATAGCGACGATTTAGGAGTAATATAATAGGCCGATTATTAAAAAATTCAGTCTCAAAAGTGCATCTAATATAGAAATAATTAAAAGTTAAAATTGCCGCCCGGGGCGGTCCGCACCCCCGCTCACCGATAGCTACGCCACTATCCCTACCTATGGTTTTATGAACGGTATCGGACTGGATATATGTGTAAACGACCCGTCTTTCGGCAACCTCTCACGAGGGCAGTAAAAGTCAAACACATTATAAAGAATAGGTGTTATATTATATTACATTATAGATAGACAGTTAGTAAAGTAAGGGTTTGATTTATAATTTAGCTAATGTTAGCTTTAATTGGTAAGTTTTTGCAAATTCATACTACTCATTTATTAACTTCTTTTATCATTTGATGATGAAATCCACAACATAGACATTTTGACAAACACGAATTTAATTTCTACTTAAATGCTTATAATGCATTTTTAAATTCACTTAATTAGGAATGCAAGATTATAAAATGGATTGTGTCCAATGGCTCCTGCACTGCGACCTGGTAGATCTATTGTCCATTTGTCCACTTGTTAGTTTTAAATCAGGAGATGTGCAGCTTTCTTAGTGAAAGTCACAATTCTCCGGACCGCGAAATATTTCTAATATCATTAAATTCTAACACCTCGCAAGAAAAGACTCTTCAATAAGGAATAGAGTTTAAGAAATGAATTAGGAATAGAGTTTAATAAATGAGAATGATTGGACTCTATCATATTTGTGGTGAGTTTATAGCTAAGGAAGTTGTTTATACCAATTTCATTATTTTAAAATATTGTGACCGGTTAAATCGTAAAACTTTTGAAAAAGCCAAGTTGTTTGGCCACAACATGTTTACTTTTGGGTTTGTACAGTTTAAACTGTTATTTAATTGAACAATAAAAAAAATACAGGTATCCATTACCTTGAACTAGCATATTCGGCATTAGTATTTTGACCGGCGAATGGTCATTGAAACAATAAAATTTTCTGCCCCAAGCCTCCATCATTTGTGGTTCCGATGGAGGGAAAAGAGTCTAAGACACACGACTGCTTAGGTTTTTAGTTTATAAAATATTAGCGGGCAGGTGAGGCTAATGACTTGAGATAACCTTCAATAGATTTGTTGTTAAACTAAAAATATAAATGCGCTGGATCAGTTTTGGCACGTCTAAACTGCTTACGTGCATATAATATATCCAACACACACAGTTTATCATTTTAGCCTAAACAATAAAACTAAACAAACAAACGTGTTAAAAATAGATTATGAGGCTCGCAGAGCACAGCACCAGCAACACAGCAACAACAAAAAAAAATCGGCAAATAAATTGGTTAAACAGAAATAAATTCGCCAACTATAGATCGAAACAGAAGGATTTTTATTTGACAAATATCGCGATAAATTATGAGTCGCGTATTCAAATGAATTAAAGATTGTTTATAGCTCTCTGTGTGTCTGTCTATGTTAGATTTCCTGTCGCGTCTCAGACTGTGATGATTGTGTGATGATGATGCGCCCCAAAAATAAGTGTCTCCTCTTTTCTATTCTCGCGCGCCATCTTATTATTATTGTATGGGTTTTTTGTTGGGTGGATGGATGGATGGAGGGAGGAGGGAGACATTGTGATATATTAGATGTTGGTCTGTCTGTCTGGCTGAATGCTGCTACTGCTGCTGCTGTCAGGTTTCCTCTCCTCTAGATACAATGCACTGTGGATAATGAAATAAATATCTCATGATATTGCTTTAAATAAAACATTTGGCGAATCGTAACTCATTTAGTTATTAATTTTTTTGTTATTGGATTTAAAAAATGTGGTTTCCCCTCATTTTTTCTCCTTTGACGTAGTTTAATACGCGCCTTTTTCTGTTATTGCTTTTTATAAAAATTTTCCATTCTCAAATATGAGGTTTCCCATATTGATTGTAGTTGACTTACAGAGTACTAACGTAAAATTTCTCTGCACGTGCCGAATGGTTTTTTAAAGGCCATGGAGATGAGTTTTTAAAAGGATTATTTTAAGAATAATTGTATCTATGCTAAGTCCTAATTTATTTTCTATTATGGTTCAATTTGAGCATAAAACAGCTATTCGTACGACAAGAATATCTATAATGTTTGTTGATTATGCTTTATATATAACTTTATGCATTTTTGTTTTTATGACACATAATTTTGCTCTGTCAAAGTTGTTATTTTAGCACAAGTGCTGTAAAGAATTCTTTAAAGCACGTATGCTTTTTCTTTATTAATAAAGGGTGACCTCCGGAAAAGAAATTCGTCAAGTTTATATGGTCGTCAATTTTGAAGGGCGTGGCTTAACTGTGTTTTGTTAGTGTTTTTAAAAGCCACCTATCGCAGAAATTCGAAGAATTTCTCAGATTTTTATGTTAATTTATTTA
>JXOV01007898.1:0-19081 GCA_001014945.1 Clogmia albipunctata | reverse complement strand
ACTGGTTGGAAAACCACATAATTAAACACTCATATCTATTAGGAATCGAATGAACTCTACTCGAGTTAAATTAAAATTCATTTTTCCTACACGATGTTTAAATAACTATAATTCAACGAATTACATTACCTTAACCAAATAAAATATAAAAAGCACATATTATATTGGTAAGATAACAAAAATACATATGTTAATATTCAAATTTCATAAACTATATATAGGTAAGGCATTCAACCTTATAATATTAATTTAATTTGAAATATAGGTTTAAAACATCAAATTAATATAATCACATCAGTCAATTAAAATTTGCCTTAATAAGTGATAAAACAGTCTTGAGACTTTGCATAATGAATAATTGTCTGGTGAAAACCAAATCCCTTCCACGTCTTCGGATGCAGGTCTGGCGGAATAAGCTGCCACTGAGCCACTTTTAATTCAGTGCACAAATCTGACTTATCAGTCGGCGCTGCTTCTCTTTCCGCAAAGACACGGAACCCTTCATCGTCATCCCTTTCCAGAATTTAATCCCCTTTCGCTCAGTTACATTTTAATAATTCTATCAAAATGTCGTTTGTTATTTTTAGGTTACGGAAACCTGGCGCCGAGGACTTCGCTGGGCAGAGTCGTGACGATGGCGTACGCAATCCTGGGCATACCCCTCACCCTCATCTACCTCTCCAGTACGGGAGGGGTGCTGGCTAAGGTGGCCCGAGGCGTCTTCTCCAGGTACAGTCCCAATTTACATTTATTATCCATTCAATGGAATAAATTTATTTGAGAATTTTGTGCGAAGTTTTAAGCAAATTTTGTATCTTTCTGTGCCTTTAAGAAATAATGAACCAAATAATTGAATTTATTTATTAAATTTAGTCGTTTTATGTTATTTAAATATTATTTTTTAAATTTAAAAAAAATTAGATTTCTTAAAATAAATTTTCAAATAATTCCAACTTAATTAGGCATATTTAAACATTAAACTTTTTAAATCAAAATTAGAAATAAAACCTTACCGTACTTTTGTAGAATTAATACACTCTCAAAATGATCAAATTTTTCTTATTTAAAAATAACAATAATATCAAATTAATAAATTTTGTTATTATTATTTATTTACTTCATTTAAATCCTCCAAGAATATTTTGATTATTTTCATAAGTCACTGTATATACTTATTTTTTAATTCTAAATTTCAATATGTTAAATAAAATACTCAATCTTACTAGATACAACGATCATAAAAATATGTTTATGTAAATTGAGAATAAAAATATTATAAAATTTATAAATGACAATTACACAATGAACGTAATTTGCTTATTGTAAAAGACCACATTCCATCCGCCTAATACGCACTCGGCTGCCTCCTCGAGGGTATGTGTTTCCTGGGCGGGTCAGATAGATTTATTGAAAAGTAATACAATGAAAACAAGAATTCAACCCCCCTCATGTTCCTTAAAGAAATCGAAAGAATTTTTTTTTATTTAAAAAAACTTGTTTAAGTATAAAATAATAGTTATTTAAGCTGTTAGATAAGATAAGTCAGTATAAACCTTTAAAGCCAAGAGCGTAGCAAGTGCTTTTTGAAAGGCCCGTGTGTTTAATTATGCTTATGTACATTTTATTTATTTGAAAAATCCTTTTTTAAAATAAAATAACAAAAAAATTTAAATGAAAAACAATCATTTTCTTAAAATCAAATTTTAAATTTAGTTATCTTCCTCACGTTCTACTAGTTCCTTTTTCTATTATAATTCCACAGAAAGATGGAGAAACCTATATCTTATTTCTCTTACTTGCACATAGGAAATATTAACGAACTCAATTATTACGTTAAATTGAAACAGTCCGTGATGTTCTGTTTTAAAGAGGAATCCGATATGTGCATCTGTTTTAAAACGTTGTATTTAGCAATGCCGCTCAACCTTGTATAAGTTGTCCGGATTTTACGTCATCAGCCCGAAGAAAAATACATGTATCAATCTGGTTAATGTTTTTTTTATTGTTAAAATGAAGACTAGACAGATGTATATTTTGACTGAATTGGGTGAGAGAAATTTGCGATTTTTTTCGCATTTCGGCACAAAATAAGTCTTATTCAACTTTTTAGACCCAAAAATTATTGTATGAAATAGTAACTATACGTATTTAATCACTTAAAAGTCTTTTGTTAAAATATTATCGCTAATTTTCTTGAATATAAAATCAAAACAATGAATGGTATCCGGCTGATGACGTTTCACTACTAATACCACCACAGATCCATACAAATCAATCAGTTTTGTTGTGAAATCATTCACAAATACTGTTAAACCATGCACAACGAAACTTATGTCTATACAAATTTGTTGATTTCACGGAGGTCATACTTTAATAATATAGAAAAAGCACTGATACTCTAAAGAATTCTTTTAAGCACTTCTCTTAAAAAACGGAAATAAAAAATGAAGCCAAATTGTTAAAACAAAAACTGTTACATTATTTTTAAAAAAAATTAATTTAAGTTTAAATTTGGAATTTTGATTTCAAATACATTTTATTTATAGAGTTATATGTAACTTAAATAACTCAAAATTTTTTAAGAATTTAATATAATCATTTTAACCACCACGAGTGTCCGATTAAATACGCAATTTACTGTAAAAGAAGAACATTAAAATTTCTCAATGCCTCATATTTCTGTTCACATATCATATCCATTCAAGAGCAATACTCAGAATCCATTGCTTGTGGACAGTAATAAAGTGCTTAAATAAATAAACTGGTCAAGAGATGACAAACTATTAATCTTCTCTAGTAGACACGCTTATGACCAGTTATTAATCTTCTCTCCAATTTCCATTTACCAGGGCTCTTTGCTGCTGCTTGTGCTCGAACTGCGGCTACTGCTGCTACGACGAGAAGCGGATGGCGGAGAAGGAGCGCAAGATGAAGAAGAAGAGACAGCAGGAAGAGCTGAGGGCCCAACAGATGGCGCTGCAGGAGCCTTACTACGTGCGCTCTGGAGGACTTCACTCGCCCGAGAAGCAGATCAATTATCATCCCGAAATCGACTCTCTAAGCACCTGTACTGAGTCCAAGGCCTCGATGCACGGACTGAGTCTCCTCGCTCCCATCCTGCTCTGCTTCTCCATGATGGTCATCTACATTTTCCTCGGAGCCCTCGCCCTTTATCGCCTGGAAAACTGGCCTCTCCTCGACGGCGTTTACTTTTGCTTCATGAGTCTGTCGACGATCGGCTTTGGTGACTTGGTTCCGGGCCTAAGGAAGGACTCCTCGAACACGACGACCTGGTTCTGCTCCATCTACATCATGAGCGGCATGGCCCTCACCGCAATGTGCTTCAACGTGCTGCACGAAGAGATCGTGCACCGCCTCAAACACGTAGTCGTCGACATAAAGAAGAGCTCCTCCTCCGCTGCGATGCACCACGGCTGCCCCGACGACCTAACCAATAACGACTTCATGGCCTCCTGACGGTACGAGAAAAACACCAATCTCTACCAGCGGAACCCCACCGAAGAGACGCTCATCACAGGTGAGGACTAAGACAAAAGTCAATTATTTTAATAATAATATTTGATATACAATAATCGAATTGTTAAATAAGAAAGTTATTAAATCTTATCGAAAAGTATGTCAAATTATATCATTCCTATTCATTTCAAATTCAAAAACTTTTAACTAAACTTTAAATTAGAACACGATAACTTTAAATTCAAAACACGCAAAATGCCAAAATGGCTAACTTGATACTAGTTCAAACATTTAATCATGAAAGACAAGTTTGACAAACTTCTATCAAAGTTTTGAATTTACTCGTAATGAAACCTTACGTATATTTAGAATTGAAAAAAAAATGTCTTCATTCTACAATTATTAAATAAATATATTTGTTCATATAATAATAGTTATTTATACAACTAGGCCAATAAGGTAAGGCATTAAAAATTGCTTATCGATCGTGTTTTACACCAAATTTTATGCATTTTCAAATAAATTCACACAAAAATCATTTAAATTCTATGATTTTTTTGTAGAAATAGATATTGCTCTGTTATAGCAATAAAATTTCTGTAGTTTCCATTGTCGCTTAGAAAATTTCTCTGGTAATCTAGGAAAAGAATAACACATCTTTATAAAAATAATAATAAGCCGCTTTTGAAATTTTCAGTGATGTTTATGTTTCTATTTTATAACAATAAAAAGAATCGAAACAGAAATTTTAAATTAAAAAAGCTTTTACCGTAACTTACTTAAGAGGTAGATACATAAAATGTGAAGTTTTATTATTCTGTGTAATTATTTAAAAACGTTAATTTTTTACATTAAAAAACCATTAACGTGCGCCAGCTAGAAGCACAACATGGTAATTTCTGAAATTGCAATGAAAAAAGTTACCATTGCAATGAAAACAGATGAAGTACATTTTAAAAAGTGTTAAGACACTTATGCTATAAAAACAACTTTAACAGATGAAATTTGAATACCTTAAATTCAATATTATGTAAATTTTATAATTATCTGATCTGAATAATTTAAATCTTCCATTTCCAAATTGAGAATGAATAATTCGTTATTTTAATGATGTGCATTATAAAAACCAAATAATTTATCATGAAACAAAGACAAATTTTATTCAAAATGTATTTAAATGTGATTAAATTGAAACTCTCTCAATAATTTTCCAGTCCAGGGTAATCTCTATAAGGATTCAAAATTTTAAATGAGAACATGTCAAAGCAATATTTCTTTAAAAAAAATAGCAATTTATTAAATTTTCATTTGAAATCAATATTTTAAGTGATTGTATGTCATAAAAAACAAATCCTTTAAAAAGAAAACGGACTGAAAAAATAATAGATTTGTCCTAACATAACTGTTTTCATTGCAGGAACGCCAACGTCGTTGATATTCGGTCAGGAGTCTGACCTAGGCCAAACCTTACAGCTGACCAAAGACTGCTCGAACTTGAGCCACGAGCTGGTGCCCATAGCGACGATGATGCCCGAGGTGCTGCTCGATTCGACACCTCAGAT
Source organism: Clogmia albipunctata (assembly GCA_001014945.1). NCBI lineage: Eukaryota > Metazoa > Arthropoda > Insecta > Diptera > Psychodidae > Clogmia > Clogmia albipunctata. The sequence continues at coordinate 14,042 of JXOV01007898.1, read as the reverse complement.
GATTCCCATCCAGATGCTGGTGCCCGAAGACCAGTCGCAGCTCATCCCAATTCAGATCCAGAACCCGGGTCAGCCGATGATGGACCAGGCGATGAACGGCTCCAACTGCCTCACTGGGGTCTACACACTGCCCGAGGAGCCCGAGGACGGCGAAGTGGAGGAAAACTCATCGATGTAATCACAATTCTCGTTCCTAAACAAATTCACTCTGAAAAACAAATCGAAAGGAAGTAAAAAATACAAAAATTTAGAAAAAATCATCAATTGATTATCTGATGCACAGTGGATGTTTTCCTTGTCTTCCGAAGCAATTTTAAAAAATCACTTAAACGTAGGAAATTGGAAAATTCTCTTGATTTTATTTAGTTCATTTTGATTATTTTAGAAAACAAGGTCGAAAAACGAGGTAAAAATTTAATACTATTGTTTTTCAACTATGTTGTATACAAAATTTTATGCATTTTTAACCAATTTTAATTAAAACCAATTTAGCATACATTAAATTGATTTTCCAATTCATTCTAAATAGGAAAGTTTTAAGTAAAAAGTCATTTTATATTACTTTTGTAAGTTTTATATAAATAAAACACGAGTGCTTAAAAGAATTTTTAAAGCCTCTTTGTTCATAAGATCTTTGAAAGCACATCAGATAACTTTAAAATATCAAATTTTAAACAAAAATGCATAAAGTTTTATGAATGATTTTTTATTTTAATCAATAATACACACCAATTCAAGTGGTTGAACACTATTTTTCTTATTTCTGTACATTTAAAATGATTTTTTATTACTATCGAAAATTATTTTGTTCATATGAGATAAGAAAAATCCCTACAATGAATTATTGAACCACAATTCAACACACACTTATTAAGTGGTCTTCTTTTTTTTAAATTCTAGTTTTCAAAGAAAAAATCATATACAGTCGACTACTGATAATTCAAACCTTCGATAATTCAAATCTCTCAATAGTTCATAGTTATCACGGGATCTCTTGATATTTTGAACTAAATTAATATATTTCTATGCTCTTGGTAATTCAAACAAAAAACCATTTCAATGCGTGGATTTATTCAAATCCACGCAGTATTTCGAACTCTGAAACATGGCGTCTAACACTCGACAATTCGAAGTTGCAGAATTTCAGTGGCCTTTTCTCTTAAAAAAAGTTAGTGAGCAGTCAGAAAAGCAGCAATGGAACCAGTCGATAATTTGAACTCTCGATAATTCGAAATATTTTAAGAGTCCCTTGAGTTTAGAGTTATCAACAGGTCACTGTAAATTTTGATTCCTTTATTTGTAATTTTATTATCGTTTATTTTAGTTTCAACTTATTATTCAATCTGTTGCAAAAATTATTAGAAATATCTACATTATATGTGACTCAATTTGGACTGCGCTCAACCACTTGAACCGGAGTGTATTTTATTATTTTAGAGTAAATAATTTTAAAAAATTACCAAATATCAAACGAAAAGTCGCGGTGATTTAAAGTGTTTTGTAAATAACTGAAACTGATTTTGTAAATACAAAATAAATAAATTGTAAATAAATATGAGAGTTCAATTTCGGTCACGTTAATAAAAAAATTTAAAAAATTAAACTTAAAATTAAAATAAATCAAACTGACCGCCTAAACCTTAACAAAAGATAAAGAATTAGGTAAATCAGATCTCTTTTATATAGCCAATGACGAATGATGATGATGATGTTGATGGAAAGTTAGTTATTCAAATGACCTTTATACTCTATAAACATATAATAAAAAAAAGAAGAAATTGTCAAAAATACAATACAAAACACATGTTAATCATGAATATTCATTAAAATTCACATATGATGTATGCGAAAAACGTGTATGAAAATGTGATATAATCATGCAATGAGTAAATAAATTGAATCGTCATTTTTAATTGTTTCATTTTTGTCGGCCCAAACTTTTCCACAGATTAGGTGAGTAATTTATTTGTTTCGGCCCGAGTTTCTCTTGGGCCCGCATCTTCTGAAACTCCAGCACCCGGAATGATTAAGTGCTTTTTAAAATCCAGCCACGAAGCCCCCCAAAAACAAGCCAATTTCACTTTCAGTCGCTCTCTCGAATTCTTCAAGTGATTTTTCAAAATTTAATCTGACATGAATTTTGTCAAGTACTTCATGTTCTGCCTTTATTTTGTTAAGGTACATTCTGTGTTTTGTCTTGTGAGTTTAATGAAAATTTATATCATTTAACCAAGTGTTCTTAAAAGAAGGAATTACTTGTAAATTTATGCAAAAATAATTACTCAATGTTACTAAAGAGCAAAATTGTTAGAATGTGTTTTAGAAAATAAAAAAATTCTGTTAAGTAGCAATACTAAATAGTTTAATGACTCATTAAATTACTAGCGAAAGTTTGTGAAATATAAAAACAGACAAAAAAATATAGTATTATTACAAATTAAACAAGAATAGTTACCTGTGCTACAAGTGTGTAAATGCAACTGTTATTTAACGAGTGTGAAACATTTGAGTCGAAGGCGAGTGTTTCATCGTTTCGGAGTTAAAAAAAAAGAACTTTACATCCAAGCAGGACATAACGTTTTTTGCACTCCACTCCTGAGCACTGAAATTTTCACAATTTGACATTAAATTTCATTATTTACAAGGAACAGTAAATATTGACATGTTTCACAAATGTTTCAAGTGAAATCTTAAATCGTAAAGTTACCGTTAACGGTTGGAATTCCTCTTAACTACTTGGTCATATGGCAAATGCCTATTTTATTGTGACATGGAACATTTGTGTGCTTTAATTTATGGAAAATAAATTTCCATTTAAAGCAATATAAGGCTATTAATATAATTTACTTACATTACTGTTCAGCATTCATTAATTTCAAACATAATCACGATCCTATGACATAGCCTAGACTAATATTTTGTGTAAATTAAGGTCAACAATGGCGAGCAAATTTTGACTTTGAGACAAACTTGTTGGATAGTTCATGGCATATTTTTCACTAGTGAAATAAAAATTCAAAATTTTCACTGAATGCGATAATGTGAAACATTACGAAACTCAAATGGATATCGAAAAGCGTATGTTTTGATACGGGAGTGCAAAATAGTAATTTATGAATAGACAATATATTTTTTCTTCTATACGATTAAATCTAATAATATTGGTGGTAATAAGAGTGATTTTATAAAATGGTCTTTTAAAGTAAAAATTGAAAACCAATTTTAAGCAAATTTAAAATATTTTAAACTTCGTAACAAATTTAAGTTATTAAAACAACATGTTGAAAAAATAGTATACAATTAAACACGAGTAAAATTCGAGTGTTTAATTATGTGTTTTCCAACTAGTTTTTTACAAAATTTTATAACATATTCAGATAATTATTTGCTATTTATTGGCAAAATATGAATTTAAGAATAAGAAAACATCCCGGTACTAAATTTGGGTCTAAACTCATATAGTTCAGGGAAGTAGACGTCAAGCGAATAGAAATTTCGGTTTCAATTTCTTTTTATTTATCACGAAAATAGATAACTGTGCTATGTATCATTAACATAGTCATCATTTAAACCACATTTAGAAACCACAACCAATACTTAAGAAAACTTTGCTTTTGGTCATTCAATGGAGAAAAATCATATTGGCCTATTAATAAATAATAGCCTACTTTATTGTAAAGGTACCACTAAAATGTAAAAATATATTTTCCTTCCAAGATCTAAATGATCTAAATTTTGGTACAAACATGCTAATTTTGTGTATTTATTCAATTTATGATTATCTGCGTTTATTATATTATTTATAACTAAATAGTCTGTAATTATGAGTGACTTTGTAGAAGAAGCATAGGCTACTAAAATGTTAAGAATAGAATTCTAAACAAACTAATGTAAAAAAGAAATTACTTCTGAGATAGGAGACAATTATCTATCAACATTTGTTTTAAAAAAACCTATAGCTTAAAACACAAATATTTTTATTTATCAATGAACTTTCCAACACAAAACAAGAAATATGGTAGGAAGGTGTACAATAACATTTAAATACAATTCTTTTGAAAAAAAATACATTTTAGGAGCCAATACTTCTTCAAGAAATTCTCTAATTTTTAAATACTTTTGGCATACACATTTAACAATATTCGATAACAATCACAATTCAAGAAAATTTATAATATTGAATAATATTTATTTACATAAACAGTATTACTAATGGTGAAAAACTGAAATCAAAATTTTTATAACCCACATCTTTTCTTAATTGGTTTAGCTAAGACCTTTAAAACAGTGTTGTTTTCTTATTCATATTTTAAGATTAAATTGCAAATAATAAGAAAATTGTACAATATTTCGAAAAGAATCACTGCCCTGGATAGAAAACATTTAACTAAACACTTGTATCTTTTAGAAATCTGATTTTGTTCGTTGTCATTCATTTAATTACAATGTACAGTTTTTTAATCACATTGTTTTTTTTGTACAAGTATTACGCACTGAAATCAGTGTTTCTTCTCAAAATTAGATTTTTTAAAACAAATAGTGTAATATAGTTTCATTTCGTTTGACTTACATAAGTTAGAGTACCTTATTTTATGTAACTAATTTTCTAAACATATGGGGGACATGTTCTCAACAACAACTTATTCTTATTCAATTTATTATATAATCGCAATTTTAATAAACCCGGATTTCTTAGAACGAATTCTTGTTGTTTATAATATAAATTAACGCCTAAAAGATCAACTGGTCCGATAACGTGTCCAAATATCATCTAACTCGATTAACAAAAAAGTAAAAAAGCGTTAAATGTAGTACTAACTCTAATAAGCCAAACTAGAATTTGGTTATTTTTAATGACAAAAACAGTCTATTAAACCCGAATATTTAACTATTTTTTTATATTATTACGGAACTGCTAAATTATGCAGGTTCTTTTGAATAAGATTCTATAAAAACACATCATGATAATATTTGAAGTTAATTTACATTTTATTTTTTCCTATTATTTTATTAAATTCCTATCACTTAAGGTAATTAAGATTTAACCAAAAATAATTAAATACTTAAAACAGTTTAATATAAATACTATAGCTCGTAAGTATTCAGGAATATTTCGAATGATCTAAGCTAAGTCTTATTAAAATATAATAAAAATTCTACATATCAAAATGCATACATTATTTTATTTTTTATAACGTTTTTTAAATGTAAATTAAAATTTTACAAAATCAAATATGTGACAACATTATTTTTAGATAGAATTTATAAAATGAAATATTGTTTTAGTTTTTCCGTTACGTCGCATCAAATGAACCACAGTGCACCGATTGCTCTCCTCGAGATGTGATGAACCACGTGGAGACGTCGAGTGAGAAGAGTTTTAACTTGAATTTGCCTTTCTTGGGCACACTTTTGGGGAGTGTCCGAACGAAGGAGACGACTACGACGACAAAGGAATTTCGAGGTGCGCCCCTCGAGTTTGCGGGATTCGAGGCGGCAATTTCGATTGCGAAAATCAAGCCAATCTGGCCCACGATCTTCGGACTATCAGCAGCAGAACAGAAGCAGACAGGTGAACAACCGATCAAGAGCCCAAACACAAACAATGGAGCGGTGCCGTACGACAAGCTAAAGTTCCGCAAAAAGATTAACCGAATTTTGAAAAGCGGCAAAAAATTGGCACGAATTCCACTCAATTTGAAAAGAAAAACAGCGAAACTGGGCGCCAATCTCCTCGGTCTGGGCTCTCTCTACGGCTCGGATCACTTTGATTACAGCAGCGGCGTCAAGAACCATTTAACCAGCTTCTGACGATGACGTATATTTGATAGAGAAATTTGCACATTCCGCTCATTTGCATTCCTCCGCTTCTTTCCGAGTGCGTTTTGCATTTTTATACGCTTTTTACGCCTCTGCTGCCCCCCAATCAATGACCGATCAATCAACTTGCATAAATCTGCTTTTTCAAACGTGTTTGGTCATCTTTAAGCAGATAACTGTCAATCACTTTACTATGTATAACAAGTGGATAGGCGTGTTCGGAAAGTCAGAATAAATTATAGTTACGAAATTAAATTTTTTTACGAAACAGAATAATTCATTTAATTACGTAATTTATTTCTTGTGATATTTATTATTAACTGAATTATTACAATAATTGGAATGTTACGAGTACATTACGATTTTTAAGTTTGAATAAAATTATATATTATTTGGCTAAAAGATAATTATAAAAAAAATGGACAAAACAGCTTACGATTCTCAACATTAAAAAAAAGTAATTAATAAAAAAAAACTATTTAAAATATTTGAAAGTATAGTGATTTAGGGGAATTTAGAAAAAATAAATCTTACTCCATTTACCTAGTGAGAAATTAATTTCTAAATTTAAACAAAGGTTAAAAAAATTTTCCCATTAGCGAGATATACTTTTTTTTACTATATATACAACTATATACTACTATATATACAACAATTTTCAGAACATGAGTTTGTTCATTTCAATTTTATCAAAAACCAAGATCTTCTATTTAATACTTGGTACCAAAAATGGATACAGGGAAGCACGGATGATAATGTGAGTCTCTGTAGTAGCGCACTTGACCTATTCCCAGAAGGATCCGGGTTTGAATCCCGGTTATAGATACCAGGCTACGCTTTCCTAATAACAACCTTTTTCTTTCTTTCTTAAATAATTATAAACATTTATGTATTTGAAACAAATTCCTATCTATATTCCTAATACCCCATTTCAAACCTTCCTAATAGAGTTCCAATATCCAATGAATGATTGTTGAAGAGAATGGAACACAACCAGTTTTCGATGTGAAATATTATTGGTGAAATGACAATGACGTAATCAATCGTTCTAATTAACAATGTTTAGCGAAAAACAAAACAAAAAAACTAGCTTTGAAAGTGCCCCTATCGGGATAAAAAGTAAGGAATGGATGGGAATATGTTGATATTATAGTGGTGTTAGGCTTTTCTTGTGAATGAAATTTGTCCAAATTAACACATTGCAAATCATCACTACGTATTGCCAATCACAACACTAGCAACATAATAAAAAGCCACAAAGTTATTGTAAATTTTAATTTTCTTATTTCCTTTAAAGCAAAAGTTTCACATTAAATAATAGTTATTTATACAAAAAGGTCAATAAGATATGGCATTATTAAACACAAGGGTCGGCTTAAGCCACGAGCGTAGCGGCTGCCTTAAAGAAGGCCCGAGTGTTTAATAATGCTTATCGACCGTGTTTTATACAAAACTGAATGCATTTTAAAATAAATTAACACAAAAATAAAAAAATAATTTTTTTATTAAAAAGTTTGTTAAGCGGCTCTAAATTAAAAATTTGAAATATTTTAGATCCCTCTCTTACTAAGAGCCGAATATTTTGCAACTCTCTCTTACTCATAGCCGCAAGACGTAGTTAAAAAAAATTCCAATAAGTGGTTTTTTAAATAAAAATCGTTAATACTGACAAATTAAAGGTAAGTCACGCCCTTCAAAACTGACGACCCTATAAATTTAATGGATTTCTTTTACAGAGATCACGTAATAAACAAAAAGCCCACATGCTTTAAAAAATTATGTTTTACTCTATAATTTTCTCAATTTTATTTTAACTCAGAAAACAAACCTTTGAAAGACTCGTCGTTATTTGTACGAGTATTTATAACATTTTTATTTTATTAATAGTCACATTATACATTTTTGTTTATGATTTTGATCGAAACAAGTTCTCGGATTATTTTAAACTTGATTTGCGATTTGGGCTTTCGTAAATTCTTTTATTCCCAAAATTATGGACAAAAAATGAAATTGGCAAAAAATAAGAAAAACGTCTTATCTTTCTTTTTTGATAATATTTTCGTAAAACTAACTGCATCATTTGTGATGCAAGTTTAATGGCTAACTAATAACCAGAATTTATTTGAAAAAGACGTAGTATTTTATCTAAATAAAAAATTAAATATTTGTTTTCGCGTGGTTTTCAGTACAAAAACTTAAACTTTACCATTTCGTTGCTCATTAAACAAGATATATTTGAAAAGAAGATCACAGTGCCAAACTTTAAGACAAAGCCGTTAACCTTGAATACAAAACAACCTCATCTCAAATATCAAAATAATAAAAAGAAATAATTGTATTCTTTGTTATTTTAGAATCCAAACCAAAAATTTTAGGATTAAACTTATAGTAGTACTCGTATAACAAAGTATGTGAGGGAATTCAGAAAAATTATTATTTAAAATGATTTTTATATTCCCACAGTCGTAAAGTACCTCAATCTCTGTACGTGAAATTCAAATTCACACCAATTGTTCTAAAAACACAAAAACTCATATTTTACATAATGATTTATTTATATCTCATTTCAAATCTTTTTCTTCTTCGACAACTATAAAACCGTTACCGAACTAGGTCTATCCAATTATTTTTATGAAATCCTACTATACTTTTTCAAATGCCCTATTTATTCATTTGCAAATTTTTCATCATTATTTGCTATATTGTGATTAGAACCACGAACTGACGACTCTATATAGATATTATTTATTGGAAGGTTTTTGTCATAAAAACAGAACACACATACTACGCAGAAGACCATGCCTTCCACAACTTTCATACGTATCCATTCATTGAATGGCAGCAGATTACTAGTATTATAGAAAGATCCGGTTTATCTCTTCGGTTCTATACACCCATCTACACCCACCTGTCTCAATTCGAACAAATGGTAATGAGTTCACTGGTTGTTCGACAGTTGAGGTAAGGGGTATTATTTTTTGTAAATGTATTTAAAACAAATATTAATCAAAGAATATTAATAAATAAGAGTAATGAAATTCGTTTCATAATTATTAACTTAATAAAACTAATCATTTAAACCAACATTTAATAAAAACTTTACTTTGGGCAAAATTAAAATTGATTAATATATCATAGCAAGAAAAACGATAAAATATATTTTCCATCTCAGCTACAAAGATTTAAAAATACAATTTTCATTGATCGAAAATTAGTACAAAGTACTCATTTAGGGACCACAAATTGTGCATTTTGATTGTCTGCGGATTTTTAATAATGCATTTTTAAACAGGATTAAATTATGGAACGCAACTAAATTGTTATGATTTTTGAATAGAACTGTATCAAATAATAAAATTGGGGCCTGCTGAATTGTGTATTATGTTGACAATATTTGTATTTTTATTATTTTTATTCAAAATTTAGTTTATTAATTTAGAACTCGGGATTACATTTTTCATTGTTATGTTCCAAATATTTACTGGTGGAATTGCAAAAACAGTTGTATAGTCGTCAATAGTAAACCAACTGCTTTGTTATACATATAATTAAAATATAATATTAACAATTCTCCGATATACCGAAACATTTATAGAAACAACAAGAGCTCCCTATTCAGCCTTTCCTTATTCTCGTTTTATTATTAAAAAAAATATATTAAAAGTATTAAAAAATGGGACCCAAAATTTTTTTATTTGCGGATCTAATCGGTAAGTACATATTCAGAAAATTATATTTTGAGTTTAATGCTGGAAGGAATTTGATATAGCAAATTGCATATTGAGCAAAGAAGGGTTATTGCAAGAACTAATATCATACACATCAAAACATGTTGGAAATACTGTGATTTTTCTAACTGTTTAAAAAATTGGCAAAATTGCAAGTGGTATTGGGCGTTATGGGTTCGATACAATCACTTCATTGCAAGAAATGTAAAATTTTTAAAGAAAAATACAGGAATTGAAAATGAGAAACTTTAATAAACCAACTCCCAATCCTGAAAATGAAAATTACTCAAAAATTACTCACCACGAGAAAATTATAAAAAAAATTAATTTTTTCGACAATTTTTAATTAATAAAGCATTAAGTTTTAAAAGCTATATTAAAAAAAAACTTTGAGGTTATAATGACCCAAACCTAGTAGTCTGATTCCAACACTATGTATGGACGGTTTGTAGGGAATTTGATAACCTTGATTTAAATATAATCCGTTTGTTAGCTACATCGCGTAATAGCCTAAAAACCCGCTATGTCAGAAAATATTACCCATAACTGTGACTTTATAAGCTATCCTATTGTACCCATATTATCATCCACAATGCACAACGAGCCCAGTTTCCGATACTACTTATTACTTTATTTGAATTTGAAAATTTTTTATACTATTTTCTTGATTTTTGAAATCAGGGTTTTTAGACTTTCAATGTGAGCTACTAGCGGCGTAGTATGGCATCGCGATCCAAATTTTCGAAATTCTGGATATATTACGGATGGTTTAACTACCCCCCTCAATATATTGTTTAAGTAATGCCCCATAGACGAGAACTATACTATAACTGACCTATTCGGAATGTGTAGTTTTTCGCTTTTTTTTCGAAATTTCGTAAAATGGATAAAGTATTTGCCAATCTTGTATAACACAAAGTTGTAAGCAGTGTAGAGATATACTGTTTGTAAATTTGAGGTTCCTGCTTTTTTGGGTCCAGAGATATTGGGGGTAAACGGGTGCGGCTATAATTGAGATCGTATATGAGTAAGGGCTATAACTCATTAATTGGTTGTTTGGTCCAATTATACACAACAACAAAAATCGTTATTAATGTTGTTTACATATTGCGCTACCTTTGAAAGAATTTACCGCCAAAACAACTCTCAAATTTGGGACGACATTAACTAATTAACAAAAACAGTCTTTAAAATCAAGAATAATTGGATCACATTTCCTTGATTGTAAATAAAACGCATTCAAAGCATTGAAATTGAGATAAAAATCAGAAAGAATTAATCTTGACAGAGAAAAGAGCAAAACAAAGTGAGTGCTTTCAATTTCTCATATACCGCGGTAAAAAACGGTAACGCGGACAAAGAAGTCCACCAGACAGTAAATAAATATTCTTTCAATTGGAAGCTCTTTTAATATTTGATAAGTAAACTTTTATATTGGAAAGAAGAATAACATTTCACCTTTTTGACCAAATTTTCTTCAATAAGATTTTAAGATATTCTTGTTAATACAATATATATAATTTGAAGAACTGTGTTTTATAAATGTTTAACAATAGACTATTAGATGTTTTGATAAATCTTTTATACAATTCTATTTAAAAATCTTTCCATTTTAATATTCAATGCTTCCTCTACAAAGTGCCCCATAATTAAACCCTGTTTAGTTATACATTATTCAATACCCGCAGACAAACACAAATCGTATAAATACACAAGATTAGTACTTTGTACTAAAACTACCTTACTTTACTTTAAAGTTTGAATTTTATAACTTAATAGCTCGGAAGAAAAATATATTTTGACATTTTACAGTAAAACTTATGGGCGAATTCAGGAATGTAATCTCTTCTATTTAGATCCAAGCAAGGATTTCTTAAAGTCACATATTATATACGCCATGTGAACAAAATAAAATTTACACATGAGTAGGACAAAATCTTTATTTATTAAACTAGATCACTTCTGCTGTTATAACGGTCACCGGGCACGACAAAGATCACTAAAATGTGTAGTTTAGGGAACGTAAATTTTGACTTCTTTTTCAAAAGTAAAAATTTTTAGTTTTCAACATTTCAGAATGATCCCAATATGAGAAAGAAGTCTAAAACTAATTCTAATTCCCAATAAAAGATATTTGGATTCATTCTTTATTTACATACAGAAAGACGTTAAAGCCAATGGCACATATGTGTACATTCTTGAAAGAAAAAGAACTAAAAGACGATCAGCAGCAGCGAAAAAGAAGAAGAAGACGATCGAATCGCGCGCGACACAAAAGAATTATCAATTCAGTTCAATGCTGTCCAGGGAAGCAACTGGTCGGACAACTGGCTGGTCGTGCGACTAGTTTTTGTATTACTACAATATAACCTTCCTCTTGTGTTGTGTTACAATATTACAGCAGTAAAGAGTGCGAAACAAGAAAAAACAAAAGAGGAAAAAATAAAAGCAATTGATAGAAAAGAGTGCAATTAAACTAGTGCGTGCGTGTGTTTGTGTCAAAGCCTGGATAATCGTGTTATGTGGCAATTGCAAGACACAGTTTAGTGGTTATTAAATTAATTTGCAATAAAAACAACGGCAATTCAAACAGTGCAAAATGATGCCAACAGATTGGAGTAAAATAGTGGTCACTTTGATTGCTTATTTTGTTGCGGTAATAAAATCTTTAAACTTTTCTCATAACATTTTTCTATTTTTTAAAAATATTTCTTTTCTTTTATTCTGGTTTTTCTATTTCCAAATTAGTTTCTTTATTTGCTATTCTATTTTTAAGTCATCTTCTCATTTACCAAAATAGGAGTTCATCTTTTTATTCGTTTTTAAACCCATTTATTTAATTAATCTTCTCAATTAATAAAACATTTCGTTCTTTTTTACTTTTTGAAGTTTATTTATATTTTATATCAAAATAGAAAATTTTTTTTTAATTAAGCTTCCTCATATTTTTTTAAACATTTTTTATTTATTAGTCAATTAAATTATTTTTTTAATTTTTTAAAATTTTATTCAAATTATTAACATGTTAAATTTTTATTAGATAATTTTTAAAACGTAAATAAATGATCTTCTCTTTATACGGGCTCTTATATTTATATTCTTTTTTTTATTTATTATCTCATCTGTTTGAAAGTTTGAACCCAGTCCAGACGGAAATGTCATCCACCTCTTAAATTCTTTATTATTCGATCTGCAGACTAACAAAAAAAAACTTGTAATTTATTACAAAAACAATGGCTAGAATCTGACCAAAAAAGTGACGTCCAAATTGGACTGGATCTCTCATCTCTTGAACTAATTTGCATAAGTCCCCAAGTTTAAGTGGCAATTTTTGAAGAAATTCTTGAATGGGCGCCTTTTTCGAAAAATCTACCGGAATTTCTCAGAGTTCATTCGACACCAAAATAACAAAAAAAAAATAATAAAAAAAATAAATCCGAAAAAAGCTGTTTGGCGATGTTCTGGCCGTTGATAGTTGGTTGACCTGGCGACGTTTCTGGTTTTCAGCTGACCTTGACTGCTTTATCTGCACGCCTTGACAGTGCTTTATTTATAACAAATAGTAAATCATTGTAAACCGAAGACAAATTGTACTCAAAAGACAATAAATTACTTTTCAATTGACATTCTTGAAAAAGAAAGAGAGCCGAAGAAAGGTGAAAGTGGGTCCACTCCTCCAAAAAACTTTTAATTGGAATGCTAATGACTCTTCCATTTCTTTTCTTTCTTTCAATAATAAGCTAATGTTCTATTGTTCTCAAGTGCCTTGTTTCAATTACTGCACAATTGGTAACCCAATTTCAGGTAGTGTTTTAAGAATTCTTCAATCGTCTTTAAATTCAAATTAGAGTTTGTAAGTCGTGAAAATAAAAAAATTGTGTACCAAATATTCAAATTACGAGTATTACATAGTCCATTTCATTTCTATCCATTATGCGACTTTGGAACAAGAAACCTGTCGTAAAAGGATGAAACACTGTTTCTATATGAGGAAAAGCCGAACACTTAAATTCAACGTTTTTTTTAAAATTATCTGCAACAAACATAGACCTTTGTTTTAAAGTCCAGGCTATGGCCAATGATAACATCTTTCATCGTGCTAAATTAAATTACGACCTGAATGATACACTCTCAAATATAAGTTAAAATAAAACAAATAGGAGAGACCTGTCGTAAAAAGATGAATATTGGTGTTTCAAATATCATTGGCAATTTTTTTAAAGTATACATTGTATGTAATGTAATATAAAAGTGGACCAAACATAGCCCTCACTCATATATATAAATACATATGAATGATCACCAGACCGTTGAACCATCGTGGTCAAACACAGTATATAGGAAGGGTTTAGGGNATAGACAGTTAGTAAGGTAAAGGATCAGTTTATAATGAAGTCAGTGTTAGTATTCTATAATTTTTATTTGAGAGATACTATAAGTGACTTAAATCCATTGTCAAATATCAAGTTGAAAAAACCAATATTCAACATATAG
>JXOV01007891.1:440-14097 GCA_001014945.1 Clogmia albipunctata | reverse complement strand
AAGCCATAACCACCACTCCATAACCATTCATGCGCGAAAGATTGACTGATTAATATTGAACTAGTGCCAATAAGTCCATCCACTAAGTTAGTTGTACATATTGTAAAGTTATTTAGTGATAACGCTTTTAATTAAGCTCATTTCTAGATTCTTATCGCGGGACAAGTCGAGCCTCTCTTCCCGTCTCTGGAAACGGCTCTCAACTGGATTCAGCGAAATCAAATATGAATAATAAAATGAAAAGGTGTGTAGAGATGGAAACGGAAAAGTGATAATAAGTCGTCAAAGTCAAAAAGTCTCACGTTGTTTGAACATTTCATTGATTCATTCAGTCAACAGCTGATCATTCTATAGATTAGATGTCTATGAGTATTCGCCATTCATTATTCGTCCAAATAACGGTAAACAGAATTTAAATTAATTTAATCATAAAACAGAAAGTGATTTTAATTTTAAAAAATTGTGGATTTTGTAAACACGTTTCCCTGAATAGTGTTTGATATGATAAAATTTCGTTTTGAAAAAATTTATCAGTTTTTGCAACTATTTTCATTAAATCAATAGTCATTAATAAATTAATTAGTGTTGATAAAGTGACCTTTCGAAAACAATGAAAATTTAATTATGATTATAATATAAAGTGCTGATATAATAGTTATTTGTGCCACAAGGACGTAAAATTTGCCATTTTCTAACGAGATTAAAAACTGCAAAGCAATTTTTTCATCGTTTCCGGGGTAAAAAGGGGATTTTAGGACCCAAGCAAGACATAACTTTTTAAATCCACTTAAAAATACATAAAAAACTAATTTAAAAAATTATTTGTCGTAATAATGATTATATGATACTGCCTAGATTAACAAATGTGCAGTTGAGATGCAAAAGTAGCGCCTGAATTATTAATTATTTTTTAAGACAAATGGTTCGTGAATTATGTATTTCTGTTTTTAACATGTGAAAAAAGTGAACCAAATTAATGTTTCTAGTAAAGTCGCTTTGTTGTTGTATTTGTGACTTAGCGACATCATAATCGTGTCGTCAAACTTTGTTTTGCCTAGTGGGTTGGAATCAAGAACATATTTTTAAATTGATTGAGAAAAGACTTTTAAAGTAATTAAGTTCGTGAAATAAGTACTTAAGATAGCATTATTGTGTGTTAAAATGATTAAAGAAAGTTTTTTTCCCTGAAATGTGAAAATAATCACAAAAGATAGTTTCTTTGTTTTTCCATAAAAAAAATGGTGTAAATTTCTTAAAGTTAAGATTTGCCATTTTTCTTAGTCCTCTCAAATCAACATTTAATTTCTGTATTTTTGCTGCATAAAATTGATATAATGGTATTAATATTTGTGTTGTTAATGATGTTTGTGGCACTAATTTTTATTATTATTTTTTTAAATAAGTTGAACAATGCATTACGAATTATACAGAGATATAAAACTCTGATATTTAATAATTTCAAACATTATCGATCAGGTTAATAATTATTATTTTATTACATATTACATATTTTCTTTATATTATTTCCTTATGTAAATATGAATAATTATGTATATATTGACAAAAACGAGTATTACTTTGTTAATTTTATTATATTATATGATCAATTTTCCTTCTGTCATATTAGCCGAATTAATACTGTATTAAAATTAAATATTTTTTCTTTTAAAAAATATTCACTTTATTAATACGTTAAGTGAATTTACGATCTAATTATTTGCTTAATTAGAATCTGAAAAATTATACAATTTTAAACGATATTAAAGTTTTGAACCAGAGTGTAAATGCTACAATTATATTTGTTTTGACTAAGTTTCAATTAATCCAGCAAAAATTGTTATGTAAAACCAAACAATTCATGGTATGGTAAGCTGGGGTTATTTATACTAAAACTGGGTATTTGAACTGGAACGCAGAACAATACAAAAAGTGTTAGTCAGACTCAGTACCACACAAGATAAATCCGTGACTTGTATTTGTTGGACAAATTGTGGGGCTTTGTCTACTTCAATCACAATAAAATGACCAGTTCGCGTCATGATTGGAAGACATTCAATTTTGATTCTCGAATACCAAGTGTGGAAACCCACACAGGCATCAGCTCAAACAATTAAACTTTCGGCAAATACAAACATTATGTGATAACGATATAATGAAGAAATGTATTTAAAAATAGAAATAATGAGAAAGTTGATAGTAGAAGTTCTAGGAAAATTACTTACTTCCCAGTCCGTTTGCTTCCAACAATGTGGACATCTGGTATTCCAAGTTCTTTGAAGGAAGGAGGTGGATCCATATGGACAATGGAATTTTGCAAGGTCTGCTTTTCAGAAAGTGATAAGAGTTGTGAGCTGACCTCATTTGCATCCATTATTAGGGCTTTTAAAGATCACTGAATTGCTCTTAACAACACCAAAGCCGCACCAACTAATCAACTTCTAATCGAATATTTGTCCCGACGAAATTTGCAAATTTCTGATAAGAGTTCATTGAATCTGCTTTGATAAACAAAGTTAATAAAAAATATGGAACTATTTCCTTGGGAACAATGGGTTTAATTTATACTACACTTTACACTTCACTTCACAAACGCACATTTGTTAAAAAATACCATTTTAATTGCTGGACATTTAAAACTTTTAAATATAAAAATCGAAAGTGAAAAGTGTCGTCACAGAGAAAAACAACAAAGTTCATTTCGATTTAAATCGGAATATTTTCAACTAAATCTCATACCAGTATAAAAGATTGAATCACTATCTATCGTATAAACTCGAATTCATTACGTGATACATCTTTAATTGAAGAAAATTTAATATTTAAATAAGTAAACAAACTTTGACGTTTCAAGACTTCTGTCAAAACAACTTCAAAAAAATATTTTTTTTTCTTTAATTGATTTTTGGCTCGGGAGCCGAAAAGTCTGGTTTTTTATAAACATTTAGGAGTTACTTACGTCCTAGCCTAACAGTAAATCAATCAGGGAGTGAGAAAAATGGGCAACGATGAAAGTGATAAGGAAAAAGGCTTCCAGATGTAAGACCGTTCGCTTTATTTTGGTCAATTTTAATCGATTTTTGTTTCAGAAATTGGATGATATTACGTGATGCTGACACGGGCAAGGTCATCTGGCAGGAAAATAAGGACTTTTCGTCTCCGGACATCGAACACGAAGCCAGAGTTCCTTTGAAGATTCTTGACCTGAGAGCTGTTTCTCGGGAAATTAATTTTAGTACCATTGAAGCGATGGAAAACTTTCGATTGGACCAAAAGGTGAGTCATTCATCAAGAGGCTTTCGCAATAAGAAGCATTCAACATTTGTGATTTTTGTGTAGGTTTTGTTCAAAGGCAGAATTATGGAGGAATGGTTTTTTGAGATGGGATGGGTTAGTCCAAACACGACAAATACTTGGCAATCGACTATAGAGGCTGCTCCTGAATCTCAGATGATGCCAGCCAAAGTTCTGAAGTCAGTATTAAGTTAATAAATATAATTAAAACAGGTGTTTAATTTAACTCTTTTATTTTTAGTGGAAACGTGACAATTGAAACGAGTTTCTACGATGGAGACGCTCTTATAACAAAATCTGTGGTCAGACTGTACTATGTTTGAGCTGCTGTGATGCACAAGTACCTTAAAAATGTAAAATTGCACCATTTTTGACGAGAACCTTTGGAAGAGTCTTCATTTTGACTCGCTGCCAACAGTTTTATTACAAAAAATCTCCCCTTTCTGCTCCGCTTAACGCATTTAACTGGCCAGATGATGATAATACAACGGTGGTTGTAGAACTGAAAACGGTTATTTATTAAAACAATAATTCAACGAATTTTTCTCTTGACAATTTATTAATATCGCATTTAACATTCCACAAACCAAATTTAGAGACTATAACTCTTGGATCTCTATGGTTAGTTAATGGACATAGATAAATGCGCTTTAGTAACCAACTAATTTTAATCGTTTATTAAACATTATTATGTTATTTATTATAAAAAATAAAATCTTGATTGTAAATTCATTCATTTTTAATGAAATATGACTTTTTTCGTTTTCAAATCCAGTGCAACCTTTTCATTGGCCAGCCATTTTAGGGCTTCTGAATAAGCGGAGTGTTCCGCTTTTAAAATTCGAGCAGATAGCGATTCAACGGTGTCCCCTTCTACGACTGGANAGGGCTTCTGAATAAGCGGAGTGTTCCGCTTTCAAAATTCGAGCAGATAGTGATTCAACGTTGTCCCCTTCTACAACTGGTACACTGATTTGCAGTATTATCGCTCCTGTATCCACATTTTCATCCACGAAATGAATAGAGCACCCTGCCCTTTGATCACCACACTCTAGAGCTGATTTTTGGNTCCACATTTTCATCCACGAAATGAATAGAGCAACCTGCTCTTTGATCACCACTCTCTAGAGCTGATTTTTGCGCGTTCAAACCTCTATGTTTTGGCAGTAAAGATGGATGGATATTGATTAGTTTCCCTTGCCATTTACGAACAAATTCTTCAGACACAATTCTCATGTAACCAGCCAAACACACAATGTCCACTTGGAATTGTTCCAATATTTTCGAAATTTCCCCATCAAATACCTCTCTTGAGGGGTACGATTTATGTTCAATACAAAATGTTTTAATTCCTGCTTTTTCTGCTCGCTCTAATCCAAGAACATTGGGTTTATTCGAGATTACAACCACTATATCAGAATTCATTCCAAAGGAAGTGTCTCTTGATTTATCTATCAAAGTTTGTAAATTGGTCCCTGATCCTGATATCAAAACACCAACTCGCTTTCGTGGGGCAGTCATTTGTTTCGTAAGATGGTCAAGTTTTTTCTCCAAATATAAAAATTTTATTTTTTCATTTGAGGAATTAGTTTTGATTTTCCCAATAACTTTCGGATTATATCCGAGGAATTGGTCCATAACAGTTTGAACATGGTCCTTACTAATAGTCATAACGATTCCTATACCGAAGTTGAAGAATTTCGTAATCTGATTTAGAGGAAGTAATTCCTTGATCAAACCATAAATTGGAGGAATTTCAAATAAATCACAATCAATTTCAACTGCTGCATTTGATGGAATGATCTTTTCCAATCCTTTAGTTAAACCATTTCCAGATAAAATCTGTACAGATTTAATGTGTTTATCAGTTTCAGAAATCAATTTGCATACTTCTTTCGTATTAGGAATAGACTCTGTTAATTCTTCGCCAATGCTCTTCTTTGAAGCACTAAATTTGGCAACATCATTCAAATTTAATTGGAAGTCTTTTAGATTCCCATATCCTTCAATATTTAACCCTTTAAATGGAATGCCAATAATTAAATCACCGTCGTTTATTGCTCCTTTTTTAGGCATCAATTGATCAAACTCGACATATCCAAGTATAAAGCCAGCTAGGTCAAAGACTTTATTAGGATACATTTCTGGCATTTCAGCAGTTTCTCCTCCTAATAATACGGAATTATATTCCACGCATTTGGTAGCCATACCCTCGATAACAGAACTGGCATCTTCAACATTCAATTTGCCACAGGCATAATAGTCCAAAAACGTGAGAGGAACTGCATTATTAGATAGTACCTTGTCGACACAAATTGATACCAAATCCGAACCAATTGTCTTGTATTGTCCCATCTGTTGACAAATTCCCAATTTTGTCCCCAGTCCTTTACATTTTAAAACCAAAACAGGATCCGCAATGTTCAAGGTCTCATTTCTAAGTCGGAATAATCCTCCAAAATTACCCAAACCTCCAATACATCCTGGAATTGTAGTACTTTTCGCAAACGGTTTTATTTTCTGCACTAAATCATCTCCTGCTGTAATATCAACTCCGCTCGTTTTATACGTAAGATTCAGAACCTCTGTGACTTTGAATTCTGTAGCCATGGTCTTTATTATCTTCTCAAAATTGTGGACAATGACCCGTTCTCCAGAATTTTTTACTAGTTTTCCAATAACTTTTCCACCTTTAGTTTTAAGCAGCTCAACAGCTTCTTTATTTGATTCTGGAAGAATGACCACCATTCCGATACCACAGTTGAATGTTCTTAGCATTTCATATTCTGATAAATTAGTTTGTGCTCGAATCCAAGCAAACATTTTGGGTATATCAAAATTATTTGCATCTATTTCGGCAGAAAGGTGATCTGGTAGAGCACGAGGAATGTTTTCTATTAGACCACCTCCTGTTATATGGGCCAAACCGTTGACTTTTCCTGTTGATAAAACTGGTAAGAGAGCTTCTACGTATAGAGTTGTTGGAGTTAAGAATTCAGCACCAAAAGATTTATTGTCAGAACTAAATGGAGCTTTCGATTCAAAACTAAATTTTCCAACACTCATTATTTTGTTGACCAAACTGAATCCATTACTGTGTAGTCCTGAAGATGGTAGACCGATTAGTATGTCACCTTCTTTCATAAGGTCCATTCTGGGAATGATTTTTGAGTGCTCTACCAATCCCAAACAGTAACCACCTAAATCATATTTTTCACTTTTGTAAATATCAGGCATTTCCACCGTTTCCCCTCCAATTAAAGCGCACCTACTTTCTTTACATCCATCGGCGATTCCTTGTACAATTTCCATTCCTCTATCCAACTTTAAACGACCACAAGCAATGTAATCGAGGAATGCAATTGGTTCAGCCCCAACGCACAGAACATCATTAACACACATCGCCACTAAATCAATCCCAATAGTGCTGTAATCATTCATCCTCTCTGCTATTTTCAGTTTCGTTCCAACCCCATCCACTCCTTGCACTAACACAGGATCTGTATATTTATCTGTAGTTCCATGAATTGTAACATCGTTCAATCGTATCAGTCCATTTTCTAAAACCCCTTTCCGGTAGGTTGCTTTTAAAATCGGCTGAATTTTGGTTAAGAACTCATTTTTATCTCCTACAAACTCTATGGATCTACAAAAANATCGGCTGAATTTTGGTTAAGAACTCATTTTTGTCTCCTACAAACTCTATGGATCTACAAAAAAAAACGAAATCATAAATTTAAAGGAAAGTTTATTTATTGAACATTAAATGTCTTTACTTTTTAATTGCTTTCTGAGCAATGTCTTTACGGAATTGAGCTCCCTCAAATTTGATATCTTCTTGGCACTTTCGAGTAGCTTTTTCTGCTGCCGTCTCTAGCTTCGGATTAAGGACAATGGAAATTAGCACTCGTCCTCCATTTGTCACAAATCCAGCTTCAGCAGTGTGAGCCACTCCACTATGGAATATGAGGTTTTCCGTAGATTGGTTAGCAATTTCCAGACCTGGTAAAAGAACAATTNGTGTGAGCCACTCCACTATGGAATATGAGGTTCTCCTTAGATTGGTTAGCAATTTCCAGACCTGGCAAAAGAACAATTATGATATTAAGTAGAAATTCAAAAATGATTCAAGAAAAGCAAGTAATGTTAATATGCAAAATTAATACACATTAAGAAAATCAATTAAGAATTGCAAACAAAAAATGGTCTAAAAAATTATTTTAAAATAAAAGCATTAAATCACGACATTAACAATTTACACGACAAATTTACCATTTCTTTACCCCTTTTCTCTGGGTAGAATACGATCAGCTACCATAAAAGAAAGACAATAATATATCAATTTATATTGGATTATAATAACTAAGAAATTTTACATCAATATTACATCAGTTAATTTAATGTTAAATATTAGATAATGTTATTGAATAATTGATATATTGAAAATGTATATACATTAAATTGTAAATATAATAAGTATTCTAAAGAGACATTTAAATTATATTTTCTTTTGAAATTCTAGCTTACCTTCTATTTTACAGTTCTTGGTGGAAGTTTCGGGATAACCTCGGCTAGCCATAATCTAAAATTGAAGCATAAAAATTCAGAAATAAAAATGATCATAAGAAATAATAGGTTCATATTTTACCACTCCAACGGCAGTCATATTTTTCTCCCATTCAATGCAGATATTCTTTAGCTGCCCCTCGCAACAGGCTTTAACTATTTCATATAAATCGGATTTCAACAGTGGCAAAATGACCTAAAAATTACTTAATTATAATTTTCTTTTCTAAAATTATATTAATTAAAGTAACCTGTGTTTCTGGATCGCCAAAGCGACAGTTAAACTCCAGTGTTTTGGGCCCATCCTTGGTCAGCATCATCCCAGCGTAGAGGACCCCTGTAAATGACGCCACAAATTTAAATAAAAATAAAATTGTTTTGAATAACGAGAGTGTTTTTGTTGATTATCGATCGGCTATTTGCACAAATTTGATAAGGTCAATGGAAAAATAGGTCAACAAATAAATGATCGAAAGACGAGAAAAACAACATTTGAACTCACCACAATATCGAATTCCCTCTTTCTTAAGACCCACGACAGCTCGTTCAAGAACATGGGACCTGATCAGATTCAATTCGGTTTCAGAAACCAACGGACAAGGACAATATGCCCCCATTCCTCCTGTATTTGGGCCCTGATCGCCATCACAAAGTCGTTTATGATCTTGGGCTGGAGGCATCATCTGAATCGAGTCTCCGTCGATGAAGGCTAATACGGAAACTTCCTCTCCACTCAACTTCTCCTCGACAACGATCGTTTCTGAAGCCGCTCCGAATTTGTTGTTGATCAGCATTTCATCGATCGCCGCAAAGGCTTCTTCCTTAGTCTCGGCCACAACGACCCCTTTTCCAGCTGCCAGGCCACTGGCTTTAATCACCAGAGCCTCATGATCGGCGTTGGCGACATATTCTTTGGCCAGCTTTGCATCAGTGAAACTTTGATATTTTGCAGTTGGGATTTCATACTTCACCATAAACTCCTTGGACCAGCTTTTATCGGCTTCAATTCGAGCTCCACTTTTAACAGGACCAAAACAGTGGATTCCATTATCCTTCAGCTCATCGGCCAGACCTTGTGCCAAGGGATCTTCTGGGCCCACAAAAACGATCTTCACTTTATTATCATTGCAAAAATTCACAATTTCCTGAGAGTAACACAGATANACCATAAACTCCTTGGACCAGCTTTTATCGGCTTCAATTCGAGCTCCACTTTTAACAGGACCAAAACAGTGGATTCCATTATCCTTCAGCTCATCGGCCAGACCTTGTGCCAAGGGATCTTCTGGGCCCACAAAAACGATCTTCACTTTATTATCATTGCAAAAATTCACAATTTCCTGAGAGTAACACAGATAAATAAATTTGTTATACACCTCAAATTTTTAACCACTACCTTAAAACCACCCAGTTGCACACATTTTGCCTTTCTAATTTGAGAAATTCCATAAGAGCCGGGACTCACAAAAACTGTCTCCAACTTATCACTTTGAGACAATTTCCACACGATTGCATGCTCCCGTCCTCCAGAGCCTACCACCAAGATGTTCTCCATCGTTCCTAGTCTGTGTTCTGTTACAAATTAAAAATAATAAAATAAAATAATAATTGTAACCAAAAAATTCCTTATCAAAACTAACCGGTATTTAAATTAAATTCAAAACGAATCCCAAACGATTTTCGAGAATTTAGACAGAACTGATTGTCAGATGTAAATCATGCATACTTAAACCGAGATAAATTATTATCAAAACAAACACTGAAAAAAAATATAATTTGTTTTTTTCGCATATTTTTCCAAAATGCACGAAGCATATAAAGTGTTTTCAGCGGCCAAGATCCCTGAAGTGCCCATAGAGTCGATGACAGGTTATGGTAATAAACATAAATAATAATAATCAACAATATAGTGTTTTTCATAAAAGAATTTATTTTCAGAAAATTTTATCGTTCTGGGCACTAGATTAGGCCATGTTTTGCGTTACAGTATCCACCACAATGACTCAGACGACTCCAAAGTGGACATTCAGCTGCTGGATTACGACAAAAACTTCAGCAAAAAGCCTATAATCCAGATCCAAGTCGTTCCCGAAAGTCAGCTCATTTTCTCCCTGTCTGACAGTCAAATCCACGTAAATGACATCGGATTGCACTACTTTCCCTTGGTATACAGCGAGCCGAAAACAAGGGGGGCTTCCCTGTTTACTTTGAAAGTAGAAAAGAGCACCTCGACGACCAAAGAGGTTGAAATGATTATCATGATTTGTGTCGCTGTGAAGAAGAAACTGCAATTTTATTATTGGAAAAAGAATATATTTGTAGAATTTATGACTGCCATCGATGTCCATGATGTTCCCAAAGTTATGGCTTGGTATCAAGATTATCTCTGCGTGGGATTCAAATCGGATTACGTTCTGTATAAAATAGAAGACCCTATTAAAAGGTTCAATTTATTCCCAACCAGATCCACTGAGCCCTGTGTAACTATAATAAACAAGGAGTACTTTGCGTTGTCCAAAGACGAGTTCTCTATTACTGTTGATCCAAAGGCGGCAACAGCAGTGGAAAAAGACTATGTAGTGGTTCAGGGATCACTGGCCAATCTAACAGAATTTGACCAGAGGGCGCATTCCAAGTCAATAGGGTGGTCTGCTCCTCTTCAAACCATGATCTGGGATGCTCCTTACGCCATTGGACTAATGAACGATTGCATTGAGGTGAGAACTCTGGACAATTCCCAAGATTCTCTAGTTCAGAAAATCAATGACCTTCCACGAGCTCGTCTCCTTATAAGAACGAGTAAGGGCGTCCTAATTGCCGCCTCCGTCTCTTTTCTATGGCAAATTAAAGCGGTGGAAATTCCAATCCAAATCGAGAGGTTGCTTGAGACCAAAGATTTCAAACTGGCTCTTAAGCTGGTGGACGTGTCCGATGAATTGGAGATCGATAAACAGATCAAGAAAAATGAACTGCACGAAACGTACGCTTATTATCTGTTTGAGAGCAAACAATTCGAGGAATCAATGAAGGAGTTCCTGAAAGTGAACATTGATCCACGCATCGTCATCAAGTTGTTCCCCAATATGGCTCAAGACGGGGCCAACTCCACGAACTGGGACGACCGTGACTTGGAGAACGGGCTCATGGCGTTGACTTATTACCTAGCCGATGTTAGAAGGAATATTAAACCGGTAGGTTAATTTTTTTAAATCTATTTAAAACCCATTAGAAATTTAAAATCAATAAAATAACTTGATGTGTAATCAACTAATACAACTACACGTTTTTAATTATTATCTTATTTAAAGTACACAATTTTATCGAATATTGAGTTTGTAAATTTAATATAGTTATTTAAACAACGTGTGGGAATAATCAGTTTTTACAAAATTATTATTTTTGTGTATCAGGGTATTAGAGTACCATGCACTATATCACTTATGTACCCCTAAAGAAAACCTGAAAGAAAATTAATTGATTCTCTAACTTGAAGTGAAAATTATTTATTTAGCGTATGAGCTCCATTATGTTACATTAAGTACAGCGTACAAGTAACTATAGATTCATATTCTTTAGCCAACCTTGAGTATTCGTATGCAAGTCAACGATCTCAATCAATTCACCTTGGTGCCTGCTCTCCGTGCATTCTGTCAAGATGTGGGCCACTGTTTGTCTGAAAAGATCAAGATTAAATTTCTAATAAAATTATAATTTTTAATTGAATATTGGTACCAAGTACTAAATTTGTGTATTTACATGATTTACGATTGTCTGTGGGAATTGAATAATGCATAATTAAACACTATACTTTTATGAAGGAGTTTATAGAGAAAGCATTGTAATGATTTTTAAATGGAATTGTATAGNTTTAAGCTACAAAAATGCATAAAAAAATTAAAACATTAAAAAATATTATTTCTATTTCGATTTACGAATGGTTATTTTTTATTGTAGGAAAAGAAGGAGGAACATTTTGGAAAATCGGCTCAAGCGATGTTGGCCATTATTGACACCACCATGTTAAAATGTTACTTGCAGACAAACGATTCTATGGTGGCACCGCTCTTGCGGCTTAATTACTGCCACTTGGAGGAATCAGAGAGGTTGCTTAAGAAATATCAAAAGTACCGTGAATTGAAAATCTTGTATCAGACCAAGGGGCAGCACAAGATGGTTTTGGATCTGCTAAAAAACAACGCCGATAATAAGGATTCAGGTCTTTACGGTCATGACCACACTATAATGTATCTGCAGGAGCTGGGAGTAGAGCATAAGGCGTTAATCTTTGAGTACAGCAGCTGGGTGTTGGACAAATTTCCCGAAGATGGATTACAGATCTTTACCGAAGACATTCCTGATGTGGAGCGACCTCCTCTAGCAGAAGTGTTGGACTATTTATTGAAATACCATAAAAAGCTGGTGATTCCGTACTTGGAGCACGTGATTCATGTCTGGGACGAGAAAAAGTCCCTTTTCCATAATATTCTAATTCAACAATATCGAGATAATAGTTTAACAGCTGAAGGGAGAGAGCAGACAGAATTAAGGGATAAGTTATTAGTATTCCTCAAATCGTCCACCAAATATAATCCTGAAATTGTGATAAAAGACTTTCCAAAAACGTATATAAAGGAAAGAATTGAGATATTGAGCAAATGGAAGCAACATAGACAAGCTCTGGAGCTGTACATTCAAGTGCTGGGGGAGTTTGAAAAAGCGTTCCAATATTGTAATCAAGTGTATAAATCCCAGGAAGTGGCAGAAGAACCGGAAAACAGTTATGATAAAGTGTATTTCACACTGATTGACATATTGTTGTCTAACCCAGATCCTGAGAAACACAAAGACCTGGAGCTTAATGAGAAATATTTGGATCGTGAAGCAATGATCGAATATGTGTTAGAAATTTTAACGAAACATGGGACAAAAGTGAATGCTCAAGCGGTCTTGGATATCCTCCCAAATGATATTCCATTACATCGGTTGAAAGTATTTCTGGAAACAGCTCTCCACTATCAACTAGAGCAAAAGAGAAAAACTCAGATACTCAAATATCTCCTATCTGAAGAAGTTCTGCTAAAGCACGAAGAAAGGATCAGACAAGACTCAAACAGTGTAACCATTTCGGAGTTCAGTGTTTGTCTCATGTGTCGAAAAAGATTCACCAATCAGAGTGCGTTTGTCCGTTATCCCAATGGCGATATTGTCCACTTCTCCTGTCAGCAACAGAAGATTTAATATGTTTATATTGATTTATCCAATAAAGTGATATATTTTAAACAAAATTATATAAATATGTAATAAATATTAGTAAAATAAAATCAAAGGCGTATTTTCTTTGAAATTCATAATTTATTCTAATTAAATTGCTACTTATTTCATTAGGTTTTTTTAAAATCACNCAGCAACAGAAGATTTAATATGTTTATATTGATTTATCCAATAAAGTGATATATTTTAAACAAAATTGTATAAATATATAAAAAATATGCGTAAAATAAAATCAAAAGCGTATTTTTTTAAAAATTGATAATTTATTCTAATTATATTGCTATTTATCACATTAGGTTTTTTTAAATCACAAATGTAGCGAGTTTTTATAGGTTGGTGTATTTAATAATGCTTATCGATCGCATTTCATACAAGGTTTTATTTAATTTTAAACAAATTAACACTAAAACTAGTCTCTTTCTTGTACATAGGAAATATTCGTTAATATGCATAATCACTTGTTTGGAAGATGGAGAGTGAGTACAGTACATAATTCAATAGAAAAATAGTTTCTATATGAATTTTAATT
>JXOV01007884.1:4494-17186 GCA_001014945.1 Clogmia albipunctata | reverse complement strand
TTTTCGTATTCATAATAATGATTGATTACATTACTTTTAAATGATAAAACAAATAGTTCTACCGATCATATCATTCATTTTCTGGTGAGGACGTTTAAGTGAAACAGAAAACAAACACCTCTCTACGGGATCTGAGTTACTTTGAGGACAGAATTCAATAATTGTTTAGATTTAAAGGGAATGTACTTAATATTGCTTTAAAATAAAACACTTTTGAATTAATGGGTAGTATAATAGCACGGGGCTACTAAGGATATAGTCTAGGATATATTTGTTGAATAATCGGAGAAATTGAGTCACTCTGTTCGCGGACAAGTGTAACATGTTTTATAAAAGCTGGGTCACCGAGAACTTTTCAGATTTCCCTCGTATAATTAATTGATAAATATTTCTTGCAGTGGGAAAACTTAGTTTACATTTTAAAATAATAGTTTAAAAACGGTTATAAAAGCAACTCCTGTTATAAATAACGAATTATTTCAATTTAAGTTAAAATTAAATGAAAACTAAAGGTCAATTTAATGGGCAATAAATAAATAATGAGTTTTACTGATTATTTGTGTATTCGTTTGTTAATATTTTATTTATGGTTTAATAAATTTCTTATAGTTTTCATAAATATACAAATTTCAATATTTTTCAGGTCACGGCTCGATGGGGATCAGTAACTCGATTGGATCGAACACGTTTGACATTCTGCTGTGCCTGGGACTTCCGTGGTTGATCAAGGCGGCATTCCTGCCCATTGAACCTGGACACCACTGGGTGGGGATTAATTCGGCGGGACTGGAGTACTCCGCCATCTCGCTGCTGTCCACGCTGTTGATGCTCTACGTGGCCTTCTCCTGCAACAAGTTCAAGCTGGACCGCAAAGTGGGATACGCCTGTTTACTTATGTACGCCGTGTTTCTAGTCTTAGCTAGCTTAATCGAACTGAACGTCCTCTTCCGCGTCAATCTGCCCACCTGTGGGCGATAAGACCAGCCTCCTCCAGATCAAAGTCCATCACCATCTCCCTCCTCCTGGCTACGATTCATCTTTATTGTATTATTATTGTTTAAAACAGAAGACATAACATAAATAAAATAAAGTGTAATAATAAGGGTCCAATTACATTTATAGATAGAGATCTTTCCAAAGAATTTATTTCCCCCAACTAGTTTAAGGAACCAATTTCTGTTGTTGTTGTATCATGCGTTATGCACCATGGATCTAAACATGTAAAATAATAAGTTATTGATTAATGCATCATCCAACTAACGTAAGAGGATTATTATCCGTAATTCTTATTATTGTTCGTAAATTTTATGTATGCGTGTTTATTTTTAAACTGTTGTTACTAAAAGTTAATAAATCA
This sequence comes from Clogmia albipunctata, assembly GCA_001014945.1. NCBI lineage: Eukaryota > Metazoa > Arthropoda > Insecta > Diptera > Psychodidae > Clogmia > Clogmia albipunctata. The sequence continues at coordinate 15,829 of JXOV01007884.1, read as the reverse complement.
CATAATTATTGCAAAAAGGATTAGTGGTTTTTAATACGAAATAGTCAATTTTTTGGAATAAAGTAGAGATTGAGAGTAGAAATTATCACATTATGATTTATAGAGTAGTTATTAATAAGATCTACTCTTCGTAGACGAGAAATAATGTTGTTTTTCGCAACGCTAATTAACAATAAGGTTGTACAGATCTGTGGTGGTTAGTGGTGAAACGTCATCAACCGGATATCATTCATTGATTTTATTTTGTATGCAAGAAAATTAGCGATAATGTTGCAACAAATGACTTTTAAAGTGATTAAATGTGATAACTACTTCAGACAATAATTTGTTTGTCTAATAAGTTGAATATTACTTATTTTGTGCCGAAATGCGAAAAAAATCGCAAAAATTCTCTCACCCAATTCGGTAAAAAAGTATTGAAATTTTAAGAAAATAGTGTTAAATTCGGTACAAGATCTAGACAACAATATACATCTGTTTAGTTCTCATTTTACCAACAAAAACACCAACCAGATGGATTCATGTAATTTTTCTCTCGACTGATGACGATACGTAAAATCCGGTCGACTTATACAAGGTTTAGCGACTTTGGTTTTTGGCAAGTTTTGGTAATTATCTAAGCACAAAAATTAACATTTAGATAAATCATATTAAATGTATAATTAATCTAATATTTTGGTTTTGTTTTTTACATTAATCGGTTAAAAAAATGAATTAATTTGAAACTAAATACTTTTGTTACAGAATTTTGACGTTGAACGATCTTCAATTTGAACTATGATTAAATTAGTACCGGGCGGGCAAATCGAGGACAGATAACGGGATTAGCGCAAAAAGGCCAAATTTGATATGAGATGAAGTTCAGTTGTAAATATTTTTTTATACAGGAAAGTCATTAAGCGATGCCAAAGGAAATGATTTAAATCACTTTTTGAAATAATCTAATAATCTACAAATAAACCAATGTAACATTAAAATTTAGATTTCATTTATATTATCAGCCATTTTATTATTACTTGATAGAGCAATAATAGTTATTTAAACGACGAGTAGCAGAAATGGACCATTGTTAAACTTGAGTAAAGTTCTAGGAAACGAATGAAATGAGTTTTCTTAAAGATACATACTACATATTAGTACCATATACTACATGTTTAATTATGTTTTTTTTCAACCAGATTTGTACAAAATGTTATACAATTCGTATATTAATTAAATACGTAGTTGCCAAATTTGAAGTAAAGAATTAGAAATCAATCCAATCTATACACAGAGAATTAAGGAAAATAGAAAGCAAGCGAATAAAATTTTCCTTTTCGATGTACGAACTAACATTTACTAACAACTTAACTTTTGTACATTCAATGGGACAAAATTAAATTGATTTAAATATCATGGTCTTTTAAATTTTAAAGACAAGAAGTCAGAACAAACTTATTTTCCTCGCATGCTTATAAAATTACTAAATTTGTGTATTGATTCGATTTTTAGCTATGAGTATCGGATAATGCATAACTGAACTGTGTGGAATTGTGCAAGAGTTTATAAAGCAAGAATTGACTTATAAAAAGTATAGATTTTTATATAGAATTTTATAAAAACTCTTCTTATGTTATACTGCAGAACTGTGTAACTCAACTTCATTACCATTTCGGTTTGATCAAATTTGATAAACTATTAATTAATAACAATAAACATGTAAGAGTTGAACAATTTAAATGCACTTTTTTCATAGTGTTTAATGGTCCTGTTATACGAGTACAAATAATAGTTATTTATTCAACAAGGTCGATCAGATAAGGCATTCTTAAACACAAGGGTTAAGCCATGAGCGTAGCGAGAAGGCCCGAGATTATAATAATCGTTATCGACTGTGTTTTATTCAAAATTTAATGCATTTTTAAATAAACACAAAAAATTTCGTAAATCAAATTTTAAATTTGTTGTCTCCCACACATTGTTTTTCTTTACTTTTCTAATTCGATGAGAAGATGAACAAAGCTTGTTTTACTTACTCGCACATAGGAAATATTACGTTAAATTTAAATTGAAACAATCCGTGATGTTCTGTTAGAAAGAGATATCCGATATGTGCATTTCTTTTAAAACGTTATATTTAGATTTAAATAATCCGTTTTGGTGTGAAACTGACTTCCATATATATTTGTTGGATTTCTTTCTCGGAGGTTAAACTTTAATAATAAAGAAAAGTACTAGTACTAAAAATTCTTTAAAGCACTAGTGCTATAAAAATGAATTTGACAGAACAAATTTTAGTGTTAAAATTTAAATTTTATGCGACAAAAGTGCATAAAAATATTTTGCAATAATATTTGAAATCTAATGCTTAGTTATTATTGTAAGACAAATGAGTCATCAAAACTTATTTTATTATTATTTACATGATAAAGGCATTTTTTAAAAATAAATTATCAAGTTATGTATTAATAACATAGTGTACTATAGTTTAATGAACGGGTTGTTTTTCTTTAAAGAAGATTGAACTCATCGTTGAGCTGTTTTGTTATTAGGTAGAGTTTGAAAACGTCGAGATATTAAATAATATTTTAGTACAGGGCAGATTTAAAAAACTGGAGTGAAATAAGTGCGTAAATGAAGCGACCCTTCTAATTTTAATAGTTGTTCAAATAAGTTGAACCAGGTTAAAAGTTCCTAATCTTCCTTTTGGAATGTATTAGATTGTAAATGAAGCAAAATGGAGATGTTTATCTCAATTGTACCCAAATGATAATGATTAAAGATAAGTAAGAACCATTCAATATTTCGGTAAGAACCCGAAAGAAAAAAGTATGTAAAAGTAACAAATGAAGCAAATTGGCATTCTAGTGACATTTTTCATTTGCTTTGCATCAAACGTTAAGTACGGATAAAAGCAAAAGTAAAACAACAACTGCAAAGTTTGCACATCAGTGTCTCTCTGTTTCATTGTAGTCAGGGAGAGAGTGGAGGAAAGTGAACTCATTGTGCGCGCGCTGTGCTAATTTCGTTTATCCTTCTTTTGTTATTGTCTGTAAAAGTAAATTTCCTGAAATATGCTTGGATAAATCGTGTTGTTGCAAATTGTTTGCATTAGTTTGATAGCGGAAAGATTAATAGTTTTAATAAATTTAGTGAAATTTTCCGTTATTTAAATGAGTCAATAAAACTAATTATTGATAAGAAGCATTGTCTCGATCCCTTGATGATTTGTCACATTTTCTGTTTGTTGAAAATTGATATTGAAAATAGAAAATTTAATAATTAAATTTCTGTAAAAACAGCATGGTGTGATTTGGGTTTAGTGTTTGTGAGTTTTTGAAAAGTGTGCCAGTGGAAATCGATTGGATTGATTGGCATAGTGAAGAAGAGCGGAAAAGTGCGCCAAAACTGGAACGAAATCGCTTGTCGATAACAAAAAATGGCCTATTCAAGGGAAAAGTCCAAATGGGTTTTGAGGTTACGGATCGTTCTATTCATCTCGATTGTCCTTATCTACCTAATGACGTCATCAACTAGTACTAAAAATATTCCAGAGCCACAAGAATGGGCTCCAGAGCAGAAATATTACCTTCGTAAGCTTTTTTTCCTTTAATTATTTGCATTATTTTTAAATTAAATATTAGATAATTAGTTTAATTAACTTTCTAATCTCTTTTAGATCCATTATCAAGAAAACTACTTGTTGCAAATCCAATTCTGGCCAATGAGATCACTTCTGAAAAGTCCACTTTCAACCATAATCGGGAAAAATTCTCGCCCGAGTTTGTGATTCTGGAGAGTGAATTTGCGAACTTCAATGCCACTTCTTTCGATCAGAGTCTGATTCAAGAGAATTGCACTCCGGCTGCGATCTTCGATTTTCCCTCAGATGGGCTGACTAAGCCGCAAAGACAGAGAGGACTCATCGTTATCCATTGTCTAATCGCTTGTTACTGTTTCTGGCTTATCGCTATCGTCTGTGATGATTACTTTGTACCTGTTATTGATTCCATTTGTCAAAGTAAGTGCTTTTTAACTTTATTGCTTATATGTACTAGGGATGTTGTGGATGTTGATTTTTTCACATTGCGGTTGTATAATAAAACCGTTTTTGTTGTTGCAACAAAACAAAATGGATAATTTTTAACTAACTTCATTATATATTAAAAAATCAAATATAAATGCTATTTTAGTAATTTTTATTTTTGATCTGGTGACGAAACGAAATTTTTGTTGAAAATTGGTCAAAATGTATTACTTCACTAGACATCCGCATTGAATTCTTGCGGATGTCAAAATTTGTCCGGATGTTCCGCGCATGCGAATATTCGCAACGTGAATATTTTTGTAAACTTTTCGGAATAGAATATACGTAATTTTTTAAGGTAGCGAATATTTTAAATTGTTTTTCAAAAGTGTAGATTAGATTCTTCACTTTTAAAATTATTTTCCCTTGTTTTCTTGCAAAAAATGTTGTTCTACTTGGGTGGTTTCTTAACTAGCATATTTCACATTCGCAAGCTCCCTTGTAGCACAATTAACTATTAATATGAATATCAACAAAATATAGTTAATTTTTTATTCATTTAAATTTTTTTAAAATAAAAGTTTGCAAAAATGAAAATGTCAATAACTCAATATTTAACAAAATTATAAATTTATTTGTAGACAAAAAAATTCATTTTTGTACTAGTTACAAAATATTCATTTTCAAACTCAAACTAATTATTTGCAAAAATCCTGTTTCATTTGTGTTTATTACGACTAAAACAATTAGGTTTAAATTTTCCTTTATTTATTTATTTCTTTAATTGTAATAGACGGGCAGAAGTCCTGAAGACCATTTGGCCTCTTGAGGTTGACTTTTGTTAAATTTAGCATTTTTTGTATTGAAGATAGTTCTTATAATTTTCCAGAGATGCAAATGAAGAAGGATATCGCTGGAGCGACCTTTATGGCGGTGGCCTCCTCTAGTTCTGAGCTGTTCGTCAACGTGATCGGGACCTTTATCACGGAAGGTGACATTGGGGTGGGAACGATCGTGGGCTCAGCCGTCTTCAACATCCTCGCCGTGCCTGCGTGCTGCGGACTTTTCGCTGGCCAGGTAGTGGCGCTGGACTGGTGGCCTGTCAGTCGGGACTGTTTGATGTACGGATTTGCGGTTATAGCTCTCATCATCACCCTACTCGACAACAAGATCATGTGGTACGAGAGCTTGTTTTTGGTTTTGTCGTACTTTATTTACATTACAGGTTAGTTTTTTTTACCTTAATGAAACTTTTATTTTTCGTAAATTATATAGTATTCGTAATTTGAAGATGACTATTTAAAAACTAAGATCATTTTTATTTATATATATTGTTTAAGGACGCTGTTTTTAATTATCCTTATATTCATAATAGTCATTGATTACATAACTTTTAAATGATAAATCATATAATTCTACCGAACATTCATTCGTTTTCTGGTGAGGATTTTTAAGTGAAACCGAAAACAAACACCTTTCTACGGGATCTGAGTTACTTTGAGGACAGAATTCACTAATTGTTTTTATTTAAATGGAATGTACTCAATATTGTTTTAAAATACAACACTTTTGAATTAATGGGAAGTACAATAGCACAAGGCTACTATGGATATGGCCTCGAATTCTACCCGTAAATTTTTACGGGCGAAATCTTATTAATAATAATAACCAAAAATGGGGTTTTATGGCTCCAATAAACTAAAACAAATAGCGACCTTAAACAAGTGAAATGGGAAATTTGCAGGAAAAAACTGGCATATTTAAGTTCGTTGCCTCTTTTCACTACCTGCAATAGACCTAAACCCTTGTTTTATTGCCCAGACGGTGGTCAATGAATTCATCTTCATTCTTTCAAAAAAGATTTGCAACTGGATTGACTCAATTTGAGATATTGATTAAAATATAACTTGAAAACAGCGTCCTTAAACATGTGAAATGGAGTGTATTAGACAAAAAATAACTAATGAAATGGTCATAATATCTCATTTACCGAGATTGTTAGTATTTTACTCCCTCTAAAATAAATCCCAGTGTCACAACTTATTTTCAATGTTATCTTTATCTCTTATCCTTCTCATATTATTAGTCAGCTCATTAATCTTTTTTTTTTATCTTTTCTTTCCAGCAATTTGTTGTAATGATTATATGGCACGTAAAATGCAGAAGATTGTTAATCAGTATAACAAAACGCCTGACGGTGACTCTACCGAAAGGGATGCTTTGTTGGGAGATGATAAGAATAAGAGGTCCGATTACACTGATTTGAGCAATCAGCTAGTTGCTCCTTCTATAGTTCAGAGCCAAGAAGTCTCCTCATCAACTGAGGAGGAACATATTAGTCCTTTTGAATACGACAAGGATTCGTGTTTATTTATGAACATCATCAGATGGCCAATTGTATTTCTGTTATGGATTACGATTCCCAATTGCCAAAAGCGACCGAAGTGGCAATTTGTAACATTTGCAGTCTGCATTTTCTGGATCGGAATCATGTCTTACGTGGTCGCTTTCATGATCACAATTATCGGAGACACTCTGGACATTCCCGACTCTGTGATGGGGCTGACTTTCCTAGCAGCTGGAACGAGTATCCCAGAGGCGATTTCCAGTGTCATTGTCACGAACCAAGGCCATGGAACGATGGGGATCAGCAATTCCATTGGATCAAATACGTTTGATATTCTCCTCTGCCTTGGATTGCCTTGGCTGATCAAATCCCTGTTCTTCTCCACGACTCCCGAATACCACGGGATCAATCTCAAGTCCAGCGGCATGGCCTACTCAGCTGGCTCCCTCCTCTCTACTTTATGTGGCCTCTACTGTGTCATATTCTTCAACAAATTTAAGCTAGACTGGAAGGTGGGCGTCGTCTGCACCGTCCTCTACATATTCTTCCTCATCTTCGCCAGCCTAATGGAGCTCAACTACTTCTTCCCCGTGAATCCACCCACGTGCAGTCACGACTAACTGACCGAGTGTAAATAATCTTGTCTCCCCTTGTAAATTATATTAAACGAATTATTTGTAATAAATAAATCATTTGGTAATGTAAATCAGGAGAATTTTATTCTATTGCAATTTTAGATATTTATTTAGGCTGCGCCACCAAAACGAGCGCTTATATATTTGGTTTGTGTGGGGCCTGGGTGGTTTGTATGAAATTGACTCGGGCACCCGTTAATAAAATACGCTTAATAAGCGTAAAACGAGTAGAGTCAATTTCGAATCGAATTTCCTGTAAAAAATATTTATGAAACTATTTGGTTATTAAAGTTAACTTATACTTTAATATGTAATTGATTTGAAAAATAAAAATTTGTTTTTTTAAATTCATTGTATTAATGAAAAGTACAATTGGACCGTAATCCACAAGAAAATGTTTTACGTAACTTTTCATTTAGTTTTTAAAGGCAAACTATGTTTTCAAATAATTATTTCTTTTTCATTAAGGAGTACTACAATTTACATTGATTGGAGAGTAACATTGGTAACATTGGCGAACTTCAAACAGTTACAATGCTTTGGGATGGTTATAATGGCACTGACTCGGGCCTTCTGTTCGTCCCTTTGAGTGCCCGCTTGTTGCATCATTTAGGAGGACAGCTATTCCTGGATTGTTACTGTCTAAAGTTTTGAAGTAGTATAGATCACGACGACCCAAGGCCAGGTCAGGGATCCCGTTGATTCCGAGGTCCTAGTAGTTGGTGGGTTCTAATTAGCGATGTTGCGGATATTTGCATAAGTAAGCGTGGAACATCCGCAACAATTTTGACATTCACATCCGCAAGAATTAACAAACCTATACATTTTGACCAATTAAGGGCGAAAATTTCACTTGATCGAACAATGAGGATTTATTACTTGTTAAAAACTACTTTGTTGGTTTTTTAACAACAAAAAGGCTTATTTAAAATTTCAAACATCCGCATTCACGGATTTAAAAAAATCGACATCCGAAACATCGCTAGTTTTAATATAGTTTAGGTCTAATAAAGGCAATGTGCCTTAGCCAGAGTATAAATCGTTTTGGAGTAATGTAAGTCTTGGTATAATAAGAAAAAGGGGGAACATTCCCGACAAACAACAGTGTAGAGTTGTCGTGGAGATACATCAATTTGGCGTCCCCATCAGCTATTTATTAACCAATCATTATGTGCAAAGCTGGTGACATCATAATGACGTATCTCCGCGACAACTATAAACTATTGTATGTCGGGAATGTCTTACCAGTAAAAGGTCAATTTACCAGTCAACTCTGTACATTAGTGATTTGGAACAGATTAACCAAGGAACAACTCCAAGGAACACATCCAGATTGATCGGATCGGAGTGTGGTGTTGTAGTACAAGACGTGATTCTAGAGGTATATTGGTCCATTTACCTGTAATCCAGATGAGTCTGCCGAAAACCAATTGACTGTGCTTGATCTTGGCAACTACTATATGTGTGTCTTTCATGTTAGCCTTCGGTGAACGCCAAAATATATGGATTTACATGGGGGCACATTAACCGTGGCGCAGGGGTAAATGTCATGTGGATCGATATTCTAATAGCTAAATTGAATGATTTGTATTAAAATTTTATAGAGTATTGATTTGTAAAATTATATAAATACCAATCAATGTCATTTGTATTATTATCTTTATTTATTTGATTGAATTATTTTTTTTATGTTTTTTGTTTTTTTTTTATTTTATTTCATTGTGTTTGCAAATTTCCGAATGGTTTTTAGCATAAGCTCAGCTTGAGCGTTTGTGCTGTCCCTTAGAATGCTGATGATGTCTGAGATGCCATTTGGCGGCTGACCTCTTGTTCTTCGGGCTAGGATAGCCTGTAGAGCTCCAGCACACGCCCCTCTTTTTCCCTCCCAATGCTCAGGATTCGGATCCAATCTGAAAATAAATTTTGAAAATTAAATTGGTTATTTGGTTGTATGAAGTTGAGAGAATGTAAATATAACAGATCTCACTGTTTTGTTTTCTAAGCAATTACTTATTTTATTGTTTTGAACGTCATATTTTAAATTTTCTTCATATATGAACCGAGTTTAGGGCATTGTTTTAGAAAAACTACTTAAAGATTCGAATACAACTTGGTGGAGTTATTATAAACTATTCCCATTTTATTTTAAAACTTTTGTATAAAATGTTTATTTAAAAATTTGATTTTGTCTAGTTTAATTTAAATTAAATTAATTCAAAAATTTCTAGGAATCAGCCATAATTTTGTATTTTCTAATTTAATTTACTTCTGTTCTGCAAATTATAGTTATGTGACTATTTCCATATTTTTAAACTTTTTTGAAAACCTGTTCAAAAGGAATGTAATGTTTACTAAGTTTAAGTTATTAGTTAGACATAAATAACAATTGTTTATATTTTCTATAATTATACTCACTTTTCGAGCATATCGAATGCCTTGGCTGCTACCCAAAATTCTCCCACTCTGTAGCAGTCATTGGCGATCAGGAGCAGAAGTTGAAATGCCTCTGAGTTTGTGTCTTTTCCCACGAATAAATTCCACGCCATTTCAGCGTGGTCGCAGTGGATGTGAGCTCTGGCTAGAATCATGGCCCAAGTGACGTCTCCTCGGATTGAGACGTCACTAATCTGCAGTAAAATCTCCTCGGCCTCTTTGTAGTATCCTGTAGCTGCCTTCGCTTGAGCATAGTTAAAATTGAAGGTGTCGTCCTGGACGAAATAGCTTCGAATAGAGTTTAAATAGACCAAAACTTCCTCAAATTGATCGTAAAGAAAGAAAGCAGAGGCCATTGCCTGACGTCCAGGAATTGTGTCACATTCCGTCGAAGATCCTCCAACCAAGTGCAAACACTGTTGGGCATTCTTTATATACTCTTTCTGAAAAATATAAAAAAACAACTTTAGTTCAGTTTTAAACTTATTTTAATATCTTACCGAATGAGTTTGTTGTCCCAAAGCAGCATAAATGACCCCTTTTAGAATGTATTCATGAGGAACTGAAGGCTCAACAGGTTTCATAAGTTGATGTGCCTCTTCAATATCTCCTCGTTTGAGATGAAATATCGCCAGATTTAGTCGTGCTTCAGGAACAATATCGATGAGCTGTGGGAGCACTTGGAGAGCTCCTTCTCCTCCACCAAAGACCACCAGGTTATGTTTGAGAAGATCTGCTCCAAATGTCCCATTATCGATCAGGCTCTTGATATCTTGCTCAGCCACTTTTCCATTATACAATCGAAATCGATTGCAAGCCTTCAAATTAATGGCAATTGTGCTGTCTGGATATTTGGTCAAATATAAATCCAAGACTTCTTGAGAAATGTCATAGTAGTCCAATTTGTAGTAGCAAAGAGCTACGTAGACGTTTAAAGCCATCAAATCTCTGAAATATTAAAGTTCAATTAATTGTTGTTTAGCAATTAAGTTTGAGGACAATCAAATTCTTTTTGCACTCCCGTATCGAAACATACGCTTTTCGATATTCATTTGAGTTTCGTAATGTTTCACTTTATCGCACTCAGAGAAAATTTTGATTTTATATTTCACTAGTGCAAAAAATGTCATAAACTATATAACAATTTTGTCTCAAAGTCAAAATTTGGTCGCCGTTATTGCCCTTAAGCTACACACAATATTGTTCTCGGCTATGCCATAGGACGTGATTATTTTTCAAATTAATTAATGTTTCCAGTTTTAAAATTTTAATATTTACCGTTTCAACAGCCATCTGCATATACTTTGGCTATTTTTGTTCGATTTTTGGCACATTACGTAGATATCAGAGATAAATCTGCTTAAGAGGTGTCACTCAAAGTCTATTTCAATGTTCGCTAAAATATTTTTTTTTTAAATTTTGTTTAACAAAGATTGCTTTTCTATTCAAATCGTTAAAAAACAGTTGACATTACACCCTTGTAGCGCAAATAACTATTTATTACGTTTTTTTGAGCAATTTTCTTAAAATGAAAAACTTATTTTAACATATTTTTATATTATTTTCTAGGCGAATACCAAATAACACATAAATGATAATAGTTATTTATACAACAAGGTCGATAAGTTAAGGCATTATTAAACACAAGGTCGTTTTAAGACACGAGCGTAACGATTGTATAATAATGCTTATAGACAATGTCTTATACAAATGTTAAGCATTTTTTAATAAATTATCTTAAAAATACTACGAAGTTATCTAGAAATATTTGTTGCTCGGTTCCTCATTAATAAAATGCCCGCCTTTGTTGCTTATTCAATATATGGATCGTAATGTGGAAATACGACAGAACATAATTGTATTTGATTAAATTCAAAGAAATCAGTGTAATGGTTTCGACATTTTGTTAAACTA
>JXOV01007883.1:0-14416 GCA_001014945.1 Clogmia albipunctata | reverse complement strand
TTATATTATATTATATTATATTATATTATTTGTAACTAGTTAAACTATTTTATTATTGTAAATAAATGAGTGTCAATTGAGCAATGCGTTTCAAATTGAACAAGAAGTGGAAGTAAGCAGTATCAACAACTGGCGAAGGAGACTGGGATTATATTAATATNTTATATTATATTATATTATATTATATTATATTATATTATTTGTAACTAGTTAAACTATTTTATTATTGTAAATAAATGAGTGTCAATTGAGCAATGCGTTTCAAATTGAACAAGAAGTGGAAGTAAGCAGTATCAACAACTGGCGAAGGAGACTGGGATTATATTAATATATCTTATCACATAGGTATGGAGTTACAACATCTAGTACGTACTCGTATATGTGAATATTTTGTTGAATATAATTAATTCCAATACATATTTTTAGAACAAAATTTACAACAGTTTTGAAACTGAAAAACATTCTTTACATGATGTTTTATTGGATATGCAATGTAGTTTATTTTTTTTGAATCTTCAATAAATTTTGGGAAAAAACATGTTTATACTTCGATGGAGACACCTGGTCAATATACGTCTTACTGTCATGACACTCTGCATCAGTCTACTACAAATTCATATATTTTTACTTTCGAATTTTACATTAGTTATCCTGGAGTACCAAAAGTTTATAACAGTATTATTTGTTTGAAATTTAATACTATTGGACTGGATCTCCGAATATTGATGGAAAAAATTAAAGAATTCTAAAGGTGCTAAAACCAAAACAACTCAACACTTTTGTAGTCACTTATCATCTAGTTTATTTCCGTTCAAATGATTTCGTCAATATTAATATACATCTAGTATTAACAATTTAAGATAAGCGTGTTTTATATCAGTTATAGTACGAATACAATCCACAATTTCAGCAAAATTTTCAAATAAAACAAGTATAAAGTTAAATTTAACAAAATAATTTGCTTAGGATTCTGAACCAGTCGTTCAATGTTAAAACGATGTACGGACGCTGTGTAGAGAATTTATTGATCTCTAAAATAGTATGGTTTGGGTTCTCATTACTTTATATAGATTCGAAAAATTTTCATACTATACTTCTCATTTTTCGAAATCAGGGGTTTTAGACTTTATAAGTGAGCGCCGTATGTATGTTTTTTAAGTTTTATAAAATATCAAATCTTACATTAAATTAAAATCTTTAATTATAATATTTTTTAGTAACATTAATCATAGTTTATTCTAAAAATGATAATAACTGATTACAAATTAAGTTTGTTTTTCATCTTAAGCTATTTGTGAGTAAAGCATTTAGCAATTCTCATTTAAATTTTTAAAAAAATACTTAGACAATATATTTTTCTATTTTCTTTACATGTTATCGTTAAACTACTAAAAAACTAATGAATAAATGTAAAATCAATATTTTTCACTTAATAGTTTATTTAAAATTAATTTTTGAAATTTGAATTTGGAGGAAATTGACGACATTGTAATTTTCGACGAGGCGAGTGTTTTCAAAAATAATTTTAAAATATTTGTAATAGGAATGCAGATTAAAAATAATTAGAAGTTATAGACCGAAAGCCAAAATTAAAATATATGAAAAAAATACATTTTTTTTAAAAATTCGATTTGATTGTTTTAACGGAATTTATTAATTTTTTGGTGGATCAATCTCGACAACAAAACGTAAATACACGATTTGTAACTGATGCCGATGAGTTTCAAAAATTCATTGGAATTTTAATTTTCATGTTGTGGAATTTATAGTGCGTGTACTGTAAGGAGTAATAGAATAACAAACTGTAAACTGCCTAATGATAATGAAATAATTAAAAAAGAACGTGGATATTCAGAAGAGTATGTAGCTTCGGTATATGGGGTAGATTTAACAAACGTTCTATAGCGGGTTACAAAAACAGTAAGATTATTATCTTCTTATGTAGGTGTTCAGTCTTCCTTAAAATTAGATGGAATCGATTATCCCCCAGAAAAAATTTACCGGAAGAACAAAACTTTAAAAAAGAAAGATCAGGTAAGTTGCCCCTCAAAAAAGGAATATAATAAAAATATGGGTGAGGTTGATTTAATGGATGGACCATACCATATAAGTATGTAAACTCGAAAATGGACCAATCGAATATTTTTTTCATTTAATAGATGTTGCGTTAGTGAATACATACATAATTTACCATAGAATCAATAACAACAGCCCGAAAATTAAGATTAAGATTTTAAGAAGTTCATAGCAGAATCAATGTGTAAATATGGAATTAATTCCAATAATAAAACTGTTGGAGACCTCCGAAAAATAGTTGTCCATCCACAAAGTATTCCAAGCCAACAATAGATATAAGATTAGATAATATAGGCATTGGTGCATTTTTAAAGATAGACAAGGAAAAAAACTTGTAAATTTCCGGGATATAAAGCCGAAACTCAAGCGTATTGAATAAAATGTAATGTTAATTTGTGTAATTCATAAAAAAGACTGTTTCATTAAATATCACCAATGAAAAATTATAAAATATATATAACAAATTTTAATTTCATTTACTTAAATGTAAAGTAAATGAAATTACTATAAATTTCAATAACAGAGAGAAAGCGGAAAAATACCACAACAACTACTCCGTCATGTCACCTTTCACTACCCCTAATGCCCAGGACCGTCTTTTGGTGGAGTGACTTTCAACGGCGATATCTCATATAATAATAAAGGTAATTGAAATATATCCAGAATCGCGATGTCATAGCAGGCCGGCATTAACTTACATTGAAAGTCTAAAAATCCTAATTGATCGGCAGAATTCCATGACCTGGCCGCTTTACGTCATCGTGAACTATTCAACTCCAAAATTCTAGCCAGTAATAATCCGGAGATAGTTGCCCTCCTAAATGGATCAAGAAATAACTAAGAATTTAATTCTATACACACAAATTTCACAACATTCAGAGGTATTAATTTTAAACTGGAAAGCAACTTGGCAAAAAAAGTGAAAAAAATTTGAAAAAAAAACCATAGTATTTGTCCTGACAACAATAGAGTTTCACTGTATTCAGATAAACAATATATTCTAGCAAATTGTTTTGATAAATCGATACGTCTCATAATAATCTAAATTTGAATAATAAAAATTATTATATTAAACTTTGCATCAATTATTTGCAAGTAGGTTAATAAAAGTAATTTTCCAAAAATAATAATAATTAATCACAGTAAACATCACCCAAGACACAAACCATGGTCTACACGTGACGACTTTCAATTAGGTAGTAATTGTGATTTTGATGATTGTTTTAATTTTAAATAATAATTAATGAAATTTATCTTAATAAAAACATTCATTTTGACTTAAAACAAAACAAAAACGTTATTATCACCGCTGTTTAGTTACCAATATAGGTATATAATGATAATTAACATCATTTAAATTGCTATTGTCAATCAATTCAGTTAACCGAATAAGATCGTTTTCTTTCCCTTGTTCTAGAGTTATTTATTAAACTTTTAATTTCAAATGCTTTTTAATAATTTTTAATAAAATTTTATAATTAGTCCAGTTTTAGTGTGTATTTTTTATTATTTCATTTTTAATAATGTCAATAATTTTGGTTATTATTTTCAAATATCTTTAATTTTCCAATTTAATAATTTATAAGTAATTGTTAAATAAAGATTTAAAGCGGCGGTATTTAATATGAATACTACACTTGCTGCACTATTAGTCATTTTTACTAGATGGGAACAAATATTGATGGAGTAGGTCCCTGTGCTGAATTTCATTTCTTTATTATTCATCAAAAACTTTATTACCTAGAGAGAGGGAGAGTCATTATTTCATTTCAATGTCAAGCAATTGATTCGACTATTAATTATTTTATTCTCTTCCCAGGATTATTCAAACAGTTCAGTTTAACGCAATTATCCTCAATATAAAATAGTTATTTCTGCTACAAGGACGTAAAGATCATGTCGAGCTTACAATTAAATTACAGTTGTTGTGACAAATGTGTGCTCCTTCTGTAAATTTTGAATTTATCAGAAATTCTCGTTACGTGAAATTTCTAACAAATTAAATCAAATAAAACGGTAATTATTTAGGATATTTTATTACATATTTACGAATAAATATTTATTACATTATTGGTTTCTATACGATTATGTTGTAATGTTATTTAAAAATTATTTTTAAAATATTCAATAAATAAGTAAAATGACCAGATTTCGTTTTTCAGAAATGTAAATATGAAGTTGGTGTTCATCTCGTATACCTGATCCAAATTTTCATTTTAATTATTTTCTCTGAACCTTTGTAAAATTTGGATTTCTGTAAGATCATTGCGGTCAATAAGATCTCTTACAATTTCTATGGATTTATTTTGATCCGCGAAAAGTATAGGCAAATAATCATTAATATTTGAGAAAACTATCTCAATATATACATTACCACCCCAAGCTTTCTTCACAAGCAACAAATCCCTTAGGACTATTCCAATCAAAAGTCGTCGAAATGGAGATAGAACACCCACGGATTTTTCAAAATTTGGGATTAAGTCTAAAACTTTTTTGAATAATAATGAATCATTGTAGCCAATATTTACTTCGCTTCCACGCAAAGCATCTTTGATATGTTTATCTGATTTCATGAGTACTCCGTATATAAATTGATCTTCAGGTCGAAATCTATAAAAATCTATTCCAAATCGGGATTGAACTCCTTTTTTGGATAAAGCTGTCATAGTTCGTGTAACCTTTCCAGCTGATTTCGCAATTTCCTTCTCAAGTATATATTTATCATCTTCAGTTTGATATTCTATAGCTTTATTTTGAATTTGTAGTTTAATTTTTACAAGTTCTTCTCTGGATAAATAAGTTTCTGGAAAATTACTCCCATCTAGGTTATTTATGTTACCTCCTTTTGCTAAAGCAATGCTCGAAAACAGATTATTATTAGTCACAGAAGATAGTTTTAGCAACTCATCCAAATTGTATTGATTTTCTGCATATGTTAATTTCTTCACCCATTTGCAATTATTAAGTTGCACTTCTGTGCAAACATATTTTAATATTGAAAATGGCACGGAAATTTTGTTCTTTTTTAAATAGTCTGTTAATTTATTAACAGACCCTTCAAAATTGTTTCTTAACAGTGAAACCATTCGTTTTTTAATCAAATCTGGAGAAGGTTTTCTGTCTAAGAAAAATTCTAATGGCAAATGATCATTTTTCTCCAAATCGATTGGAAAACCAGCATCTAACAACACTTGAACAACATTTTTATCTCCAACAACAGAAATTTTTTCAGTTGAAAATAGATTTTCACTCTTGATTTTGTCGACCACCAATTTTATAACGTCGGAAGTTCCAAAGTAACAGGCATAATGGAGATATTCCTTGTCAATTACAGCGCCCTTTTCCAACAAATACTCCATAAATTCTTTGGAACTCAAATTATAGCAAGATGAAAGAATAATCTTTTTGGTTTCATTCCAATAATCTATGGATAAGACTTCTTCAATGAAATACTTCAATATCTCTAACCGCTCATAAGTGCAAGCTGTATGAAGAATAGTTCGGATTTCTTCGGGTTTAAATGAAAATTTTTGTTGCTCGATAATAAATTTGCATATTTTGGGATCACTATTGAACATTATATTAATCAGGACATGAGAAATGTGGTCAATATTGGCTCCTCTTTTCGAAAGTATTTCCAGTATTTCCAAGTTTCCATTTTTAGCCGCAACAAAGGCTGGAGTTTTAAGTGATTTAAAGTTACAGAAAATGGTGTCCATTTTCGGTGTTTCTTCTATTTCACCTTCCACAATAGTGTTGAAATCAGCTCCAGCTTCCAATAAAATTGTAACAACTTCAAAATTACTATTAACAACAGCAAAACTCAATGCTGAAAATAATTTATAAGTTGTGTTGATATTCTTTCGATAATAATCATGTTCAAGCAAAAAATTTACAATCCTTTTTTGATTGTGAGCTGAAGCTATATGTAAAAAGCCGTCAGTAGGTTCGATAATTTCTTGGGAGAAAACGGATTTGAATATGTCCAAATCTTCGCAGTTGAAACATAAAATATGGGCTAAAATGCTTCTTTTTATTTCCCTCGAATCACTGTTGATCAGATCATCTATGAAAAAGTTAATTGCATCGGGATCGTTGATGTGAAATCTTATGCGTCGATCGTATTCGTGATCTTTGGCGTCATCTAACATTGTAGCGAAAATGTTTTTCTTCTTTGTTGGAGCTGGTTTTGTCAATTTTTTAATCAAAAACATAAGAAATGGGTTTTTCTTGGTGATCTTCCTTAAATTGTGATGGACCATTGTTAAGCCATTTTGGTCTTTCATTTTAAAGATCATTCGATCTCTGGTAAGTATTTTCTGAAGATCTTTTTCGGATTCCCAATTGAATGATTCCCAAGATTTAGTTGCCCATTTTTGTTGTTGTTCATACTCTCTTTTAACTCTATCAAAGTCGTCTGAAGTACAAAATCCTAAGCGTGTTTGATTACCTTTATTCCATTTGTAATTTTGGGCTGGCTTTTTCCTGGGCAATTTTCCAGTATATTCGTATCCCCGATATTCATCTACGCCAAATATAGAAGTAATGATCCGTTTAGGAATGTCAATGTAGTTATTAATGGCTTGTAATTGACTCTCGATAACTGTAGTCATGTCTGGAAATAAAATATCAACACAAATATCTCCATGTGCTAAATAGTTTCGCAAGTTTCTACCCACGGGAATTGGACAAAAGAAGTCTAAATAATTGTAATCCGTGGATAATGCAATTTCTTTCTTTATCAAAATTTCAAAAGAATCCAATAAATTCATATTTAATTGTGATTCGTGCTTTTTATTTTCCTTGAAATATGATTGCGAAAGTCGAACTTCGAGTTCTATTTTTACTTTCTCAACAATAGCATGAATTTCAGTTTTATTCCATGCTATTTCTGTCAAAAACTCTTCTGCTATTTTAAAATCTAAAGTTTTTTTTATGTTTTTTTTTGACCATTAATCCCAAAGGATCTCTATACCTTTTAAGCATTCCTTCGTTCATGTTTCCTGGTCCTGGCCATCTTTCAATAATTGTCTCTGGTTTTTGAAATATCTTATATTCATTAAAAAGACAACGTTTTGTCATTAGATCTGATACTATTTGATTAAATTTGGCTTTATCTTCGACTTTTTTAACAGCATCCCTAATTTTGCTAACCATCTCAACTATAATTTGTTTATCATCTGATATCGGTTTCTGCTCATGTAGTACAAAATCATCAGAAAGATCAGAATACCAATCATTTAATAACTTTATACCGAATGGAAGAAGATCTTTAATCCATTTGAATATCGTTTTGATGTCAACTACTGCATCAAATAAAATGGAATTGATTTTTGAAATAACAATTTTTTTTTCAGGGTTTTGTGATTTCTGAAACCATTTAACAAAATTGAAGAAACTGTTTAATGAATATTTGTCTTTATAAACATTTAAACACATTTCGATCTTATTTGCAAAATCGTTAAGTCTTATTTGCATATTAATGTGAAGTGGTAATTTTTTCAATAAATCTAATAAAATTAATATATCTTTCCTAAAATGAAAATTGAGCCATTTGTTCTCATACTGAAAATTGGTTATACCATTGACTCGTTTTAGGAGATCATTAACAGAATTTTTCTTCAAAATTTCCAAAAATTCTTTAACTGTATTGCTTTGAATGTTAGTCCTAACTATTTGGATCATATTCAAAATGAATATTCCCAGTTTTGGTATTTTTACATTCGGATTGTAATTTAGTTTAAAGAAATGAGATAACTTGTGTCTTTCCTCTACTAAAACCGCAGCAAATAAGTTGAGATTTCCCGATGGTTGCCCAAAACCGTCATCATCACTGAACTTCAGCTTGGTCAATTGGTCAAAGCATTCTCCAATGATTTGCAAAGCACGGTGATATTCCTGAAAATAAAAGATAATTCATTATTGAAATAAATATGTAATAAAACATGGTCACACTAAATAAAACATCATAAGGAACTTGAATAATTATTGTGAATTGAAAAGTTTGCTTTTTGACATTGATTTGATGTTCGTAATGTGGAGATTACCAAAAAAAATATGTCCTACTCATGTGTAAAATCCGATTTTATATTCGGAATCAATAAAAAATTCACCTGGCACTCGGTACGCTCGTGGCTTAATTTAACCCTAGTATTTAATAAAACCTTAATTTACCGACCTTGAGACATAAATTTGAAGTTTATCATTTAAAATGTCACCTGAATTTTTACTTTTATTCGTAGATTGTATCTTTCTCTTTTCACTAGTGAAATAAAAACTTACAATTTTTACTAGTGTGAAAAAGTGAAGTATTATGAAACTCTACTATACACAAAAATAGTATATTTCGATACAAGTGGTGAAATAGAGGTTATTACAGCAGAAATTAAGCATGTATTTTGACGAGCGCAGCGAGTTAAATTAGATAAATGCNATGTCACATGTGTATTGAACGATATTTTGTGTAATTCTGAAAAATATCAGTTAATCGATAATTACAAAAAAACGCGCGCAACGGTTTTTTCAAATTTTGGAACAACAACTCACAACAAAATTTTCAAATTAAAATATTTAAATAATAAATTTGGTTATGACAGCAATATGTAATTTTATTAAATTGGTGACAGTTTGCGTGCAAATTTTGAATTATTTCAGCACTCCCTGCAGAAAAGTAAACCGTTACAGAAACAATTTGCGTTAAAAAAAGGCTAATTTTTGATACGGAATTGCACAGAGCAATGTACGAAAGTGCAAAATAGTTATTTATACTACAAGGTTGTAAAGCCAACAGGACTTTACACCGGGCAGGACATAAAGTTTTTTGCACTCCATTCATGAGTCCTGAAATTTTTAATACACACATTATATTTCATTATTTACAAGGAAAATTTAAAGATTGACATTTCTCACAAATGTTTCAAGTGAAATCTTAAATTGTATGGTAAATAACTAATGTTATTTAATTTTTTTATTAAAAAATATCTGTAATTAATCTTTTCAAAACAAAATATTAAATAAATTATTGAAAAGCATCATATACTCAACAAATAAAAATATATTTATTGGCCCCAAATTTAGTTCTTGGATGGAAATTTGTTATTTTCTTAAAGTTACCGTTAACGGTTTGAATTCAAACTAATAATTAATCTGCTACATAATCACGGTCATATGGCATAGCCGAGGCCAATATTTTGTGTAGTATAAGGGCAAAAATGTCGACCAAATTTTGACTTTGAGCCAAATTTGTTGGATAATTTATGACATTTTTTTCACTATTGACATAAAAATTTAAAATTTTCACTTTGGAATGGAAATAATATCCACAGAATAATTAGAAATAAATAATAAATTGTACTAACCTCTTTGACGACATTTTCTCTAAACTCCTCCAAAATATGAATATGGTATCCGATCTTCAATAAGAGGTAGTATTTTTTAGTTATGTTATATTTCTTATACAAATCTGCGAATTTTTCAACTTGGTTAGGTTTATCGTTTAAGATACTCAAAAGTTCTCTTAATATATCCCATGTAAATTTCTCGTGAATCACCAACTGAAAGTAATTGTCGATGAATTTGTATTTTTGGTGAGTTCGATCTGTGATCGTCGCAATGAAAACGCAGAGCACAAATTGTATTTTCTCCCAAGGAATTATTGATTTTTTCTCATTCCTTAAAGGGTTCATTGTGGTCACTAGGCATTTCAAAAATACTATCTTTAAATTTGGATTGGGGAATTCAAAGTGTTGATGGTCAGTCAAAATGCCCTTTATAAATTCGATCCTTCCAGGAATGTTCTCAGTACATTTGACTTCTTCGTGCTTTTCTGGATAATAAAAACGATACTCCATGACCACATCAGTAATGAACCTGCGAGATCCTCTAGGCAAATGAACGCCTTTGGAATCACATTCTTGATGGAAGTCGCAAAGAAAATAGTATAAATCATCCACGTTCCTGACTTCCTTTGCCAATTTCTTAACTTTCACAATATCTCCAAACAGTAAAAACTTCCTAAGCTCATCAATATCGGTGTAGTCCATTTTGATTTATTTACTGTTTTATGCTCTAGTTTAATTGTTTTAATCCTGAAATTAAATTCACAAATGTAGAATTTAGCATAGAGTATTATAATCAATTGGATATCATCATACATTTTCTAATACAATGGCTGTTTAAAATCTGTATCGAAAAATAACCTGTTCTTAACGCAAATTAGTACTGTAACGGTTGACTTTACAGCCTGCGTGCGGTAATATTTCAAAATTTGCACGGAAATAAGTCAATAATTTAATGAAATTACATATTTTTGTCATAACCAAATATCTACCCATTATTATTGAAATGTTTAAAATTGAGAATTTCGTTAAGAGGCATTTCACTCTAATAAACAAACTGTGCCTTACTTGTCAATAATTAAATGAAATTACATATTGCTTTCAAAACCAAAATTATAATTTAAATATTTTAATATGAAAATTTCGTTGTGAGTTGTTGCACGATTTAAAAAAACAGCTGTGAACGGTTTTATTATTAATTATCGATTAACTAGTATTTTTTCAGAATTACACAAAATAGCACATGTATCTATTTCACCACTTGTATCGTAATATACTATTTTAGTGTAATGCGAAAACATTAATTTTGGGTTTAAGAATGAATTAACATTAACATATCAATTATCAAATTTGTTAGTTTATAAATGCAGATTTTATTGAAAATAGACTCTAAACGTTTAAGATCAAATTTTACTGTAAATTTAAAAATAAAATTGATTTTATTAAAATCTTGCAAAAATTGTAAAAATAATAATTATAAAATCAAATATCGTATTGGCCACATGGATTTCATTTTCAAAAGAAAATAAAAGTAATCAGGTTTGGTTATTTTGTGTATATGTTAACATATTCTAATCTAATATAATTTAATTATATTTTGTATTACAATTTTTGCAAATTCGTTAAATTATAATAAATATTCATCGAATAAATGTTTCTTTATAGAATTAATTAAACAGAACAGACGTATTTGTTCGATTTGGCCGATTAATTATCACTTTATCTTCTATAATCTTAACCTTTTACGTTAATAATAAAAAATAGGCAGAGAGCAAAGTAAAAACTGAAAAAACCACTTTTCGCAATCGCATTCTCGCTTCGACCTCTTACCGAGGTTATTATTTGGAATTAATTCATAACAAACAACATAGTGATAAGACGAGTTATATTTAAATACTTTTTTCTCAACTCCTCCACTTATGCGATGAAAATAGAGTTCTATTTAACTAAATTTGTAATACATTGTCTTAATAGAAATTTAAATATTGTTCTTCTATTTTTTTAACTCAACTTGTCCATTTTGACAATTGTAAAATATTATGGATTTCAAAATCCAAATAATTTTAACATGCAAATGATTTAAACATCTTGCACGTTATCAAATGAAGCTCAATTTTGTGTGTATATAGGTATTAGGTAAGTGTACAGGTAGGCTGATAACTTTTCCACGCCCCTAAATATTATGTGTATAATTTTTTCGAAAACAGATTTTTTTATTTAGATTAACCCTAACCAACCCAAGGTAGTCATGTTTGATTTTTAAATTATTATAATTTTATCTATTATTTTCAGTGAATTAGTAGTCAATTAATAGCACCTAGACCGGTTGTAAGGATATCCAGTCAATCCGTCCATTTTATTTATATTGCTTTACATTGCTTATAATTCGTTGAAACTAATGAAACTTTTTTTGCGCTGAAAAAAATCCGCTCGGGATTCGATCCTACGATCTCCGGAAAGGTGCTATGCACTAAACTATACAAGTAGATTCATTTTTATAATGTTTTATATCTCGATAAAGGGGGTATGAATATGACTCAAAATTTAATTCGTTTTAATGCAATTTTTAAAACCTTTTATCGTAATTGCTTTTCAAGTTATCTTATTGGTATTTGCAATACAAATTGAAATAGGAGATGTTATATTGTACATTGTTACTAATCTAATTCAATGTCAAAACATCGAATATTTTAACTATATTGCAGTTATTTGCAGTTTGCCTAAAACAGACCATTTTCGGCGCTGCATTTGGAACACCATTATTATTATTGTCGTAATTGTAAAACCAATTGCACTTAGGGTTAGGAATTGATTGAAATCAATGTCCAGACCACTAAGAACAGTATTGGGCCGATAAAGATATTCATAGTCAAACTGGAAAGACATACAATAAATGTTTTTGAAATATATGGAAAACTGATTATATGCTTCGAGAATGTATCCAAGATGGGTAGCAATGCACACAATTTCATTCAGACATGTTTAACACTGTAATGCACAGATTTTTTATTGAATTGAGAAAATTGCTGTAGATAAAGATAAATTTCAAAAGCACGAATCCGAAGAAAAAAATTTAAAACATGCAATAATTGTAGATTTTCACCTCCTCAAAGTTAGTGTGCCTTTAGGCATTCACAGATTTTACGGCCATCTAAAATCATCAACTAGACGTCTTCACCAAAAAATTTACACTCAACATTATTGAATTAGTTTTATTGTAAAATGTTTTATTTGAAAATACATATGTATATAAGTAAACATAATATATTAATTTAACTTCTGGTAACTTATATATAAATTAATATAAAAATATCCATAATTTTGGTATACATTATTAACGTAACTTGTTTAATCTGAACCTAATTAAAAGACGTTAAGTGTAAATATTTTAGTATAGGTTTCTGTTTGGTGATATTAGGCCGTAAAACCTGTGAATGCCTATAGACACGCTAAATGAGAAGCTCTAAAATTTACAAATAGTTCTTATTTATAATCATTTTTTTATTAACGGTATGTGATATAATTTAGAGTTATGAAATACTTTTTTTTAACTTTAAATTTTATTGGTATATATTTTTTATGATTTGTGAAAAATAATTAATTTTCGCTTTTACCCTAAATTCAAAAATATTTTTAAAATGCTTTAGTCTATTATATTTTATCACTCAGTTATCGTGCGTGGGCATTTAAGGGTTAAAATAATTGTAAAATACTCCATTAATATCAATTACTTAAAATATAGCCCTTACAATCAAAATTATAATACAAAAAAAATGTTAAAGAAAATTTCAACCCTATAATAAACAGCCCAGGAATACCAGCTTGAGCTAATGAATGCAGTGAAAATCAGCTTAACATCATAAGAAAATGCTATGATTTTCGTAAGATATTTTAATAGTTTGGATGAATTAAATGGAATGAAGTTCTTGTTTTATACCGCGCAATAATCTAATCAATTATTTTCTGTTCAATAATCGATGAACCCAAGCAAAATCAAATGAAATTCGGATTTTAGCTATAAATAAAATCACGTAACAAATAGAAGGGCTTACTGAAAAGCTCTTATTCACATATCATATAATTTCATTGGTATTACGTAAAACATGTATGGTATTTTATGCTTTAAAGCAACTACTATAGTGGTCAAAGAATAGAATTTCTATTATTTTTTAAAATTTTAAAACAATTTGTAAGGGCTATATTTTTGTCCATTAACAATAATTTTTGTATTTTATAATATCTTAAACGTTTCTGAATGGTTGGGGATTCATGTACAATATGAACTCTATATCATATGCTATATGACTAGTACTTACAATTGAAAATAATAAATAAAATCTTTAAATAAAAATGATGAAATTAAATATTACCAAATTGAGAAGTTCACTGTCTTATCTTCGGTATTTCACTTCATGATCCCCAGCTGTTATCAATTAAGTCGTGCTTCTTAAAAATAGTAAGCGCATATTTTCCACGAACCAAACGATGCTTGATTGTGTCATACAAATTCAACAAAAAAATCAATAAAAATCACATCGATAAAATTTTAATCCCACTTTAAATGGTTTGCCAAATCACTCTTATCACGGAATTTACATATGTATCATACATACACTCCGTTGCAAGAAGTTGAATACAGTCATTTTATTGAATTCAACCATCAATATCTCTGGTGTTTTCCATAATTTAAAAAAATCCTTTGGCAATAGGGTTAAGGCTTTCATTGAGGGTATAAATATGAAAAAATATTAGAATTGGGTTCATCACAGCTACTTCTAGCTTTAAAACAGTATTTATTGTTAATTATGGTAATTTCGATTTATGAGTACTTTTTGTGTTGTTTTTAAAAATTATATACAATTTTATTCAAAAATGCATGAAACCCAATTTTTCACCNAAATATGAAAAAATATTAGAATTGGGTTCATCACAGCTACTTCTAGCTTTAAAACAGTATTTATTGTTAATTATGGTAATTTCGATTTATGAGTACTTTTTGTGTT
>JXOV01007881.1:4487-34676 GCA_001014945.1 Clogmia albipunctata | reverse complement strand
CTATTACTATACAAAATTGTATAAAGTATATGTATTGAGCAAACTATGAATAGTCTCATTTTTGTATGAAATCTAAAATTATATACAGCTGCAAGCGAATTAATAGCACCGCTGGTAGGAGCTTATAATTTATCTTATATAAACATTTACAAAGTTTTTTAAAGTAGGTATGTAATGTTGTCCTAGGCAGTTGCGTAGCCGCCCACGTATGAAATTTGTCGTCCCTTCACATAAATTAAAAATTTAAAAAAAACTATTTCTCATAATTTTGTAAAATTACCTTATTTAGGAGTAATAAAATAAGATATTTTTTTTAAAATTAGGTCTTAAAAATGAATTTTATATTGAGATCTCTCATATTATCTTAAAAATGCAAACAACAGATTTATGCCGCCCGGGGCGGTCCGTCCCCTCCGCAGCCCCCTACGCCAGTGGTCCTAGGATATGTTGGCTCTCAGGAAATCAAACAAATTCTTTGATAATGATTGCAGTATTCTTGTAACATGATAAATAATAAGGCTGTGTGCCACCCAGACAGACGCCTGGGCCCCATTCACTACACTACCTTATACGGCAGCCCTATTGAGAGTGAAAACGAAGATGTCANATATGTTGGCTCTCAGGAAATCAAACAAATTCTTTGATAATGATTGCAGTATTCTTGTAACATGATAAATAATAAGGCTGTGTGCCACCCAGACAGACGCCTGGGCCCCATTCACTACACTACCTTATACGGCAGCCCTATTGAGAGTGAAAACGAAGATGTCACGAGAAATAATATAGCACTGAATCATATTTGATCAGCAAATTAACAGATGTATGATAATTATTTGTGCTAAGTATAATTATTATCTAAATTTGTTGATAGTATGTTTACGATAGTAAGTTTACGTTAAAATGAAATCAATTTCCAAGAAAATATTGGAAACAGGGGCTATTTAAAGCATAGTGAAATAAAAAGCGCGTAACGACGGTTGTTTTTTTTTAAAGGAAACTTTCTTTGGAAATGAGTCAAATCATTGATGACTATCCTAAGACACCTATGATATGTCACTATAGACTCAACGTCTAATCCGAGATAGCAAAAAAGCACCCGTTTACAATTGTGGTATCTGAGAATAGGTTCAAGTGTTGATTTGGTCTCTAATCGCCTCTACGAACATAACTCAACAATTAAGACTCTAGAGATACTCATTTTTAACAAACAAGAGTATTATTAAAAGAATTAGTTTTCTAAGACTTCAAAATATAGAATATAGAAAAAATAATACAAAAAAACCTTAAATATGGTGGTTCTTGCATTATTTTATGAACGTGTTTTTGACACTGAGGAACTATATCCTATGTAGTTTGAGTCTTACAACAAGAATATTATAAGACAGCGAAAAAGTTGATTAAGAAGCCAATATATTGGACTAGTTAATGGCGCCATCAGACCTCAAACACAAGGAAATCTATAGATGGACTGCTTATTGTTTTGTTCCTTTGGAACTATTATTTAGCTTGGAGCTATACACACAATGTAACATTTATTCTATTGTTTATTTTAACTATCCAGAAAAAAAAATAGTTTTAGGGGGGCCAGGTTAACTTAAGAGGAAGTCGTTGACTCGCACAAGGTAATGAAATCTGTCCAAATTTACCCAATACAAATTTTTGTTACCTATTGCTAATCACAAAACTAGCAATATTCGTACATGTGATTGTTAATAATTTTAAAAATATTGATATTCAATTTGTTTGGGTGCTTCAAATAACAAATTGATTAAGTACAAGCAATAATTGCTTGGGCCAAGTTCTGTTAGTTGAATGTATAGCTGTCGAGGTAGATAGATGGTTTCATGTATATAATGACGAAGGATCTTTAAACTCCACTTCGAACAGATGAAATACAGATTAAAATACCTAATAGTTTTTTAACTGTTTGTTTTATTTAGTATTTTATGATTCATTATTCACGAAATATGACATTCAAAGCCTTCCCACAATTTAATGATCAATTCACAATTTTTAACACAAAAACTTCTAATTAAAATTGCGTCTCTACCTACACAATTTGTCTATTTTTCAAAATAAACGACTCAGTATTTCATTTAATAAAACACCATTTCGCTATTTATTAATTGTACTGATATCCGTATTGGACATTTCTCGATAAAAACCGGTACCGGAAAGACTCGGTCACGAAGTTCATTATTCCAAATCTGTGTGTGTTTTTTTACAAAAACGACAATTTTCAATATTGAAACATTTATCTTCACATTCCAATTCCATCGAAACTGTAACTGGAGTTTCAGGAATTATCCGGATCAATATTTAATGGAATAACTTTTCAGATAATCGAAAGCATGTGCTCTTCTCTGCACCACTCTATATTGAATCTCGGTTGCACGTTCAGTTCTGGGCACCGCCATTATTCATCTCCAGGCAGGCAGGCAGCAGCTCTGGAGCACTCGTCTCGATGCACAACTTGAACGTGGTGGCGGCAACTCCCACTTCCCAAACAAACAGTGTGTTTTCTTTTGTTCGTCACTCATTAATCAAACGCCAATTAAATGCAATTTCTACTAAAATCCGCCGAATTTCGGCGAAAATTGCTGCGCAAAGTATTTGTCATTTTAATTGTATCAGATATGGAACGATAAATCAACTAATTAAGTTTAATTGAATAATAAACCAGTGCTATTAATATTGATGATTTATACAATCATTTTTGGAAAATTTCGCAAATTATATTTAAATGAACGTGAGTAACTCTCGTCTGATGATTTCTCTCAGCAAAGTAAACAAAGATTTCAAGTTCACCAAAACCAATAAATCATAAAGTCATTTTACTTTACGTTTAAAATAGGAATATGAATTTAAATTTAAAAACCCACAAGCAATTAAAATAAACCAAATGATTAATGCGTGAAAACATTTACATTCTTTATTTATGAGCAACAAAGGCAGATATCATATATTTTATTAGTGTGGAACAGAGCAACAATTATTTTTACAAAAGTTCAAAGAATTTTGAAGATTTTTGTGATAATTTATTTAAAATTGCATAAAATTTCGTATGAAACACGGTCAATATTCATTATTGAATACTCGGACATTCTTTAAAGTACTCGCTACGCTTCTTGTTGTGTTTAATAATGCCTTATCGACCTAGTTGTATAATCAATTATTTCCAAATACAAATAAAGTAACTAAATTGTATTTAATCCTATTTTTAAATTCAATCAACTTCATTTTCCGCAGAAATTAGGATTTCTCCACATACACTCAAAATGTAATTTAAAGAGAATGGCATTCGCACAAAAAATCCTTCAGCAATAACACGCTCCTCACATAAAGATTCATTCACAAATATGTTTCTCAATAAAAATATCAAAGCGGAATAACTAATCGACTTCTTTGAGAAATTCTGAATTCATTTTATGGTATGGTTCCATTTAATAATACATATTTCTTTAAGGACAGTATTTAAATTATCATATTTAAGGCATACTAAGAAGGAACCAAATATGTGATTGTAATATTCCAATTAAAGTTTTTTGGTAGAGACTCGTACATTATGAATAGATATACAACATTAATAATAAATGTATTTTTCTGTAATAATTATAAAAATGAATAATAATCATATGAATTAAAAATGAACAAGAATAATCCGCAAAATTCCCTTTCAACAAGATTTTATTCTCAACAAAATTTATTGTATTCTAATAAAAACTACAATAAAATGAAATGGCTGAAAACCCCATTTCGATTTGAATAGGTTTTACCAATAAACTCCTAATTAAAATACAAGAAAGGGAAACGGGCTTTAATCCAAACAAATAATCCAAAATTTGCACATTGACTGAGGCGGAGAAGAAACAGTAAACCGTTAACCTTGAAAGTGAAAGAAGAGGGGTTCGTTGAGCAGCAGTGAACAGCAGCATTTCCTATATAGTCGCATACATATTGCTCCTAGGCCAGCCTAATTGACTTTTGACATTCACAGTCACACAGAGCACAAGAACAATTTGGACACACGTCTCAATTAGCCATTAAGAAAATCATCATCCGGGAGACAGACAATTGAATTTGTGTGCCCATTTCACACACAAACTATGCAGCCATGGATGGTGTAGGGTAGGGTGTTGGTTTGTGTGTGGACTGTGGTGTGAAACTTGGGTGGGGCCCTCGCCTCGGATCGGACTTGGCTGACTGATTGTCTCATTAAAGTTTCCGCCTTTTGTTCCTCTATTTTATTCTTCAATGGAAAGGCCCATTTCCCCAACTCTGCTCTCAGAACACCCACCACCCATCCCCTTAGTCAGATCCCTAAGCAGAACAAGAGTGCGTAAACTACCTGCCCGGCGTTGCCAAACTTTTGCAAAATTCAAATCCCTGACACAATTCTAATTAAACATTTACAGCAAATTTCCAACAGAAGCACCAATTGTGCGGTGCTCAAACACAAATTGGGGGTGAGAGGAGGAGTATTGGGGCCCGGCAATTGCGTCAATAATGCAAAAGGGTTGCCGGAAGAGGAGGCAAAGCCTCTGATAAAACCGCCATTTAGGCCCCAAACTACTCAAAGTGCATTTGGGATTTGACAATCACAGTAGGCCACACTCGTAATTTCACGATTAATCCATGTTTCTGGTTTCACAGTGAAATCGCCGCACGTAGTACTCGAGCTTGAACTGGCAAAATGGCCATTTCGTGGTTAATGGAAGGGCGGCTTCATTATTATGGGAAAACCTCAAATTTCAACAAGTTTTCACATATACACCAGTAGTTTGCCAAGTGTGACGACATTTTAAGGTTTACTTTGTTTTATTTTAGTTTTTGTTTTATGTTGCGCGCCCCGCTCTGCTTGTGACTCAACTTTTCAATTGTGCTATTCGAAGTTGGATAATTTCTTGTATGTACGGTTATCAACTGGGTTATTGTTGCAAATAAACACACAATTACACATAGAAACACACACACATACCGCAACTAGGGCCGCTAATCTGTCTTTCGTCATTTTTGAATGATTTCCCTCTGCTCTGTCCCCTCTGCGCGCCGCCTACTTTATTCCAATTCAGCTATTTCGACTTGGTGTCGTCGTCGTCGCCTCCTATGATTCACTTCCGTCCCTTCTTCTTCTCTCCGTTTTCGCTTCTCTTCGCTGCTCTGCTTCCTTTTGCTGCTCCTTTTCGCCGCAACACCAACTTTTTTTCTCGTTGTGACTGATCTCTCTCTCTCGCGTTGCCGCTCTCCTCTTGCGCACACTCTTTATTTGCACACACACACGCTCTCTTTTTGCGCTATCAAACAGAACTTTATTCTACCTTTCTTCTTCTTCTTCCTCCTCCTCCTTTTGCTTTCCTTCTTCTCACCACCACTTTCGTCACTCCACTTTTGACACACTCCTCTTATTCTTCCCTCTACTTCCGATTCCTCTACTCTCTTTTGCTTATTCGTTGCCCAAATTACACCACTCTGATTCCAGCACTTTGCACAACTACACACGCACACACTCTCGCCTCCTCTTTCAAGGTGAAGCAATTTTGGATTTTTCGCAACTTTGGCCTTTTTTCCGACCTCCTGCTCGCCTTTTCACTGTGTGAGGGTGTATGTTATTCCGCGCTGTGTATTCTTATTGGATTGGCACGCACACCACCGCAACACCAACACTCCGACACTCGATTCGCACCGATTCCTGAATTTCACTACTTCCCGACCGGGTTCCACGGGGAAACTCGGTGCGACCTGTCCGCTGGTACACCTCGCAGTCGCACACACAAATTCGCACCGCAAAAACACGGGGCTGGCGAAAACGACGAAATTTTTTGATGCTGCTGGTTCTGCAAACACACCAAAAGAAAAATCAATAAGAGAGAGGGACGGCTGTTCCCGCTCCTACTCGCACTTATGGGATGTTGCGCAAAGTGAGACGGTGCTCTACGGAGTTAGTGACACCTCGAAGAATTTCTCCCTCTGTCTTATGCAATCCCGCGGCAAGAGGGAAACAACCGGATTTACAGTCAAGCTGACATCTTTCACTGTCAGTTGAGAAAAATTTAAAAATTACCCTCGTGTTGCCGTTGAAAAGCAATTGTCAGTTTTGCTCCACGCCGCTCAGATTTGCCGTATCTGTGGAAATACGTCGCCCCCATCTCTATTAACCAGTGCTAAAGGTGAATAAGTGCTCCAAGATTAATTGTAAATAATAGTAAACAGGGAAAGTCGTTGTGGAATCGGAATTTTAGTTTTTCCCGGAATGTTTGACAGCGGGTTTTGGCGCCTTTTGTTTTCGCTTTTTTATTCCAAGTTAAAAGAGCCCCAAAATCATCAAGCGCCTTCTAGATTCGCCTAATTGGGATTAATTATTGTGGATTACTGCTGCCTCCAAACATTGTGACCTTTTGGCTGTTTTTTTCGTTCTTGTGACGTCAATTTTTGAATACAGTCATTTCGCCTCGAAATTTCTAGAAAAAAGCGTCTGTTTCGGTTTTATAATTATATCTATTTATAAATTATGATTACAGTAGTGTTTTAAAGAGCATTTTAAAGGACCTAAAATTGTACTGTTGATATTTTGTCCAGAGAAAAATGTAAGCGTTGGATAACCTCAAAATTGCCAATACTTTTAATAGTCCAAAGAAATCAGCTTTGCCTTGGATTTCAATTGACCACAAAACGCTTGGTTGCTTCGATTGACAAAATCTAAAAACTCACGTTCTTAAAAATTCAAATCAACATCTTTAATATAATATTTCCAGCAAAATCGAAGCAATGAAAAATTGGATACCTTTAAATAATCAATTAATTAGAATGAATCACTAATTAAGTTGGTAAATAATGAAGTAGTTGCAATTCTGGTTCAAATTGGTTTCAATTATAATTATTTTGGATTCTTAGTTATCGAGTATCAAAGTTAATTGAATTTTTCTTTTCTCTTTAGTAATTTCCTTGATTCACGATTGTGTCCTAATTTCTTTTCCAAAGTATTGTAGACTTTCTTCAAGGACATTTCTTGTTAAACGTGTATATTCCAAATTCCCAAGGAAAATTGTAAAATCTAACGTGAAACTTTTATATTTCTTTCATAAGATTTTCTTAAAGCATTGCACAATTTTGTGTAATACCAAATAAATTTGAGGCTATTTCAGAAAAAATTTGATGTAAATCACTATTGTATAAAGCTATTTGTAGTAAATATTAGAGATTTGTTAAAATTTATATTAAAACTACTTCAAACCCGATTTATAATTGAAAAACATAAAAACTGGCAAAGTAATTTATAACAATTTCAGTAAAACGCTAAATTGAAGTTATAATTAAGTTGAACTCGATACTAGAGGTCCCGGAACACAGTCATTTTTAGATTAGTAAAGCAAATCTCCCGGTATTTTTAATATTCTGATCTAAAAGCAATTTATAAAATTCTTATACAGAAGAAGTTGCTTATTAGAAGCATTCTGGGACCTTCAATTGTCCAACGGTTTCACTTAAACGATTGAATTTTAATGTGTTTAAATTATTTCAGTCCTAATCTTTTAATTTTTATGTGGTTCAATTAAACAGTTTCTATTGTATCTCTTTCAGAGAATTTTAAATCAATTGTATGGATAATTATCCAAAGTTTGTAAACCTAATTCACAAGATTAAAGATTTCTTTAATATTCAAAACGTTTTTAAATTTACACTTATTCAATAACAATTTTGTCTTCATTTCTAGTTTGTCCCTTTTTCTATTTTAGTTAAAGGGGAATCCTAATATTAACTTTGGTTTTGTCTTGAAGTTCCCTTCTATGCAACTTTCCTTATAACAGTCACGGGTGAGAATCCCCCCTAATTCACACAAATCGTAGTATTTTTATTCCCATAAACCTAAGCGCGAGATTCTTCCATGAGTTTTTTTTATGGTTAATAAAAGAAGTTTTGTGCAATTCCGTATCGAAAAGTAGCCTATTTTTAACGCAAATTGGTTCTGTAACAGTTTACTTTACAGCAAGCAAAATTTGCACGCAAATAGTAGCCAATTTAATGCAATTACATATTGTTGTCATAACTAAATTTATTATTAAATATTTTAATTTGAAAATTTCGTTGTGACTTGTTGCACAATTTGAAACCGCTGTAAACGTTTTTATTATTAATTATCGATTAACTGGTATTTTTTCAGAATTACACAAAAAAGCATTCAATACACATGTGAAATAGGTTATCACAGCACTCATTTCCCTATTTTTACTTGCTACGCTCATCAAAGACATAGTAAAATCGTGCTGTTATAACCTTTATTTCACTACTTGTATCGAAATATACTCTTTAAAGTACTAGTACAATAATATCAACTATTAACTTATAAGCATTTCCAATTTACTAATTTTAAAACCTGTTATATTGTTTCAGAGCATTCATTATTTAGAGAATATCAAAACTAATTTATAAATTTAAGCCACATCCAAAACGATTTTTTTTAAACACTAGTTCTTAAAGTCGTCTATTAAATTGTATTTATTGACTAATTTTAATTTAATTCTTTTTTTTTTCAGCAGAGCATTTACTTAATCACCAAAAATTTGAAGAGCAAACCGAGCGAACGAACAACACTACCAAAATGTCCACAGAAGGAGATATGCCCACATTCAAATGCGTGCTGGTCGGCGATGGCGGCACTGGCAAGACGACCTTTGTGAAGCGCCACATGACGGGCGAGTTTGAGAAGAAGTACGTGGCGACGTTGGGCGTGGAGGTGCACCCCCTAGTCTTCCACACGAACCGAGGCGCGATCCGATTCAACGTGTGGGACACGGCTGGACAGGAGAAGTTTGGTGGGCTGCGCGACGGCTACTACATCCAGGGCCACTGCGCCATCATCATGTTCGACGTGACGTCCCGAGTTACGTACAAAAACGTGCCCAACTGGCACAGGGACTTGGTGCGAGTGTGCGAGAACATCCCGATCGTGCTGTGCGGAAACAAGGTGGACATCAAGGACAGGAAGGTGAAGGCGAAGAGCATCGTGTTCCACAGGAAGAAGAACCTGCAGTACTACGACATTTCGGCCAAGTCTAATTACAACTTTGAGAAGCCCTTCCTGTGGCTGGCGAGGAAGCTGGTCGGAGACCCCAACTTGGAGTTTGTGGCGATGCCCGCTCTGTTGCCGCCTGAGGTCAAAATGGACAAACAGTGGCAGGACCAGATCGAGAAGGACTTGCAGGAGGCGCAGGCGACGGCCCTCCCCGAGGACGACGAGGACCTGTAGTCGACCCCCTATCCCCCCTCACGCCACTTTACTATTATTATAAATCATATTCTAATAATAATACTACGTTTATATTATTTAATTCTGTTCTTATGTTTTGATTCTGATTCTGCTGCACCCCGACAAGTCCCCCTTTTCTATGCAGTTCTGCAGCCCCCACATAAACTAGATAAAAAAACAAAGCCCAAAAAGAACTATCGGTAATTATTAAGAGATTTTTTTGTAGCAGTTGGGAGTTATGTTTGCTATTTTTCTATTATGATTTTTGTCGAAATTTATATGCTAAAGTCAACACGCGAGAATGAACCCTTTTATGACTGAGTAATGATTATTAATAAAATATGTCTCTGGATGAACAAGATACAAATGCGCATCGGGAGATGAAAAAGTTAAATAAAAATGGAATTGTAACTGGAAGATAATGGACGTTTTTCAATCAATTAGATTTTAGAATAGTTAATTAAAGTTTTGTAAGAACTTCCTTTACATTAGAGTAGAAGACCCTCCTTCGCGGATAAAAAATTGACACCAATTTCCCTTATTCTTGGCTAAAACTATCACTATTCGATGTAATCCCCTTTTGAAATACCATTCCATTTTTTTGGATCAGAACCTCCACAAATAAGGAGCCTTTATTACAAATTTTGTATTTATGAAGATATCCTTCACAGCGTTTTTTCCTACGAATTTTTTATAGAAAGTATTGTAAGGTGACACTGATTGGCGATTAATCATAAAATCTTAGTTGGTACAAGAATTCACCTGTTTAAAGCTATTTTTCCCCGATTAGATAATATAGTTAAATAATCAAGGTGTCAGTGAAAAGGGAATTTTATTTGCAAGCGACTGCAATTTTAAAAATTCACAGGGTTAGTATTAAATTAGCACAGTTCTTAATAAAAGAAGTTTGGTGCAATTTCGTATTTATTACATCAATATATACCCGAGTGTTTTTCTTTTTCCTACTAATGACAGGGCGCTATATTTCACAACAAAAGGCTTTAATACAGAAATAAGTATTTGAATTGTTAAATTTAAAAAAAAAAATTAAAGAGCCTCGTGTGGTCTAGGTGCTCCTCAGTTCACAAAAGAAGAAAAATTAAATTTCGCTCAATGAACAAAATCGAATCAATAATGGCAAAATGTGATTATTCTGGCTTAACTGATAAAATAGAATATGGACAAAAAGAAAGAATTTACAACCTTTTCTATAGAAATAAACGAAAACATTCAGCAATATAATTCTTAAGCTATAAATTACAAAAACAGTAGTGCTACGCCACCTAGAAGCACAACATGATAATTTCATACAAAAGCTGACTGACTGTCTTTTCCATCTATGACTGTGTCTCCGACGTTCTTTTCGTTTTCAATGTATTGTGACTGGAAATTTCCAAATCGACACGTTCGCCAACTAGTGGCAAATTTTAAAACTAGAATATGTCAAGTTAATTAAATTTTAAATGGAATTTTTTTCTTTAAAATAACTGTGCACATAGAACCCGGAAGATGTGTCATCAATAAAATTATGGGAGTTGTCAGATTTTATAGTGAACCTCTTAAAATTTGAGTTTTACCAAAATTTTAATTTACAGCCATTTATTTGCATTAGTATTGGTTTCGTGTACAAATATAATTTAATAATTAATACTTCCAATTATGCTGGAAACAATTCCATTATAATTTTTCTATGTTTTTCGAGACGGTTTACTCCTAGTATTTTATTATAATGATAAAACCATTAATCGGCAAATTAAATTAATCGTTTTTTTAGAAACCCGGTGCAAGAGAAAATAATTAATATTTTTTTCGTCTTAAAATTTAAAACTAAGTGTACTCCTATATTAATTTGACTTTAATTCTAAAAATTTACAATAATTGTCATGTAGTTTTATTTTGAAGAAAAAAATCCCTTTCAATTCCTGAATATGGGGAGTTAATAAAATTTAGACTGGTTGTAAAATCCTACTTGCCCAGGATTCTAACCCATGCCCTTCGAGGAGACAATCGAGTGCATTACCACTAGACCATAGGCGTTTTTAATATTCAAATTTTTCTTTAATAACAGCATTTTTATTCAATTAGAATCAATGTGATAAAAATAAAAGTATTAGATCATCAAATATATCTAAAATATTACGTAACCCACTGTTACTGTATCAATTGATATAAAGATCAAAAACCTTCTTCTGGCTACAATAGATGTAAACCGTAATCTGTCCTAAAAGTATGAAACATTATTTCTGAAGGGTAAAATCCACACACAAATTCATCGCCGTTTTTAATTACCTGCAAAAAACTAAAACCTTTGTATAACGATCCAGTTGATAGCTAATGAACACATTTATAATCGTACCAAAAAGAATTGAAAGGAGTAGGAGGTGCGTTTAGTGACAGTTTAATTTTTATCAAACGAATTTAAATTAATTGTTGAGATTGTAACATTTGATAAATATTAGGAAATTTTATGTCCGTAGATAGTAGTGTATCGTTTGGTATATTAGGGATACTGTTTGGTTTCGCCTTTTTGCTCGAAAATGGGAAAAAAGAATTTTCTTCTAAGAACAAAAATTTCAAAGGTTATTTGGAGATAATTATGTGGGTTAATAATGGTTATTATATAAATCGCAGAAACCTGTCGTAAAAGGATGAAATGGAGCTTATTAAAACAATTTCTGTAATTTTCCACTTTTATTGATCTCCATTCTCTCTTATCCACTTTGTTTTACAAATAGGTATCTGACTCTAAATAATTAAACTTCTAAAATGCCTTAGTACTTTATTTGTCTGCCGCTTTGGCCGCCTTCTCTCGAGCCTTCTTTCCCGCGGTCAGGCTGATTCTCTCCTGCTCGGTGAGCGGGGAGAACACTTTCGTAACAACTCCGGTTCCTAGTGTGGTGTTGCCGTCGCGGAGGGTGAACCTCTGTCCCTGTTCGAGGACCATGGGGCGGATCAGCTTCAGAACCAGCTTGGTGTCCTCTCCCGGCATCACCATGTCCTTCCCGGGGATCGTCACCTGAGAGGCGCAGTCCCACGTCCTCGAGAACATCATCAATTGAATGAAACTGGTAAAGGGTTTCGCCCGTCCTCCCTCTTCCTTTGTCAAAATGTAGACCTGAGCTTCGAAATTATCGTATCCTTTCACTGTTCCCGGCTTGCACATGACCATTCCTCTTCGAATGTCGTCCCTTTTAACTCCTCGAACCAATGCTCCTAATTGATCACCGGCTTGAGCCTCTTCTAGAATTTGATGGAACATTTCAACTCCGGTCACAGTTGATTTCAGGACTTTGTTGTAACCAACGAACTCGCATTCGTATCCCTTCTTCACCACTCCTCTTTCCAATCTTCCTGTAACAACAGTTCCTCGTCCAGGGATACTGTACACGTTCTCCACAGGCAGAAGGAAAGGTTTGTCCAATTCCCTCGCCGGAGTTGGAATATATTTATCAACCTCTTCCAATAACTTCATAATCGCGTCTGATCCAATCTCAGGATTCTTTCCCTCCAAAGCGCACAGAGCTGATCCCTTAACAACTGGAGTGTTGTCCCCATCGAATCCCATCTCTGTCATCAACTCCCTGATCTCCATCTCGACCAAATCCACCATTTCCTGATCGGCAGCGTCGACTTTGTTAATGAAAACGACGATTTTGTCGACTCCAATCTGCTTCGCCAGCAACAGATGCTCCCTGGTCTGGGGCATCACTCCGTCCGTGGCAGCAACGACGAGAATGCCTCCGTCCATCTGCGCCGCTCCCGTGATCATGTTCTTAATGTAATCAGCGTGTCCGGGACAGTCCGTGTGTCCATAATGCCGCGACTCAGTCTGATACTCCACGTGCGCCACGTTAATCGTGATTCCTCGCGCCTTCTCTTCCGGCGCATTGTCAATGTCAGCGTACTCCATCGACTCGGCCAAGTCCTTGTCAGCCAGCACCTTGGTTATGGCAGCAGTCAAGGTGGTCTTTCCGTGATCGACATGCCCAATGGTTCCTGAAATTAAGGAGATGCAAATTACAAATGTATAATTCAATTAAAATTTTATTTTATTTCTTCAAATAACAGTTTTACTTTAGGAAAATAAAAACAAAGATAAAAATTTTAAAAAACCTCTGTTAAATTATCAAATCTCGTTTGAGCAATTCCATACCGAAAAGTAGCCTTTTCTTGAACGGAAAATGGTTCTGTAACGGTAAAATAATTCAAAATTTGATCGCAAATTGTCACCAATTTAATGAAATTATATATTGTTGTTAGAACCAAATCTCTACACATAATTATTGAAATATTTTAAGTTGAGAATTTCGTTGTGAATTGTTGTTCCACAATTTAAATACAAGATGGAAGTCAAGACGGCGAGCTCCAATTTACTCAATTTAAAAACAAATGTTGATAAATGACAATTATATTTTTTGCATTTTTGTTACTTGAGAAATTGATATTATGACACTCAAATTTGCTCCGTCACATCGTTAAAGATTTCTTTAAAGCACTAGTGTTTTTTTTATTATTATTAAAATGTGACCTCTGAGAACAAAATATTTCAAATTTTAAATTTAGAACCACTTAACCAACTTTTTAACAAAACGATTATTTTTTTTTATTTTTGTGTAATTTTATTTAACTGAAAATGCATAAAATTTTGTATAAAACACGGTCGATAGCATTATTTAACACATGGTATTTTTAAAATTCGCATAAAGTTATTATTAACGCTGCTATTTAGATTTCAAGCTTCATTTTTCTTTCTGTTTATTTAGAAACTATAAGCATATAACTATGGAACTATAGAAACGAAATATTATTGCGCAACAATTTTAGAGGACTATCTTAATCTTGGAATGTAAAAGGTCAGTAGGAATTA
The DNA here is from genome assembly GCA_001014945.1 of Clogmia albipunctata. Taxonomy (NCBI): domain Eukaryota; kingdom Metazoa; phylum Arthropoda; class Insecta; order Diptera; family Psychodidae; genus Clogmia; species Clogmia albipunctata. The sequence goes on along the minus strand of JXOV01007881.1, from coordinate 20,565 downwards.
TCCTTTTCCAATGACGATGGCTTTTTAAACTATTCTTCTTAATATAATGCCATTTAAACAGTATTACAATGGATCGTAAGACAATCCAATGTCTACTAGGCTGAAGGAAGGCCTAATCATTCAGAAACCCAATAACTAATAAGATTTCTAGAATGTTGAAAAAATAAGATAATAGAACCAAGTTTTAAATTCCTTAATCAGTTTCAAATCCACTTCTCAAAAAATGAAAATTAAATATAGGTACTCATTTTAATGGATTTATATCTTAAATTGCAAATTTTAATATAATTCTGAAAATCGGCTTTAACTTGGAATACGTGCAATTCTTCTTATTAACAAGTTTTTGCGATTATAACATTTAATTCATCATTTAGGCACGTAAGGTGGACAGAAAAGGTCTATTTTTAATAAAATAAATCCAAAAAGAGCATCGTTTTGAAAATGCTTTTTGAAATCAATGCAGATTAACCATGAATGTTACAAATTATTGTATTAAATCATATAGTACAAATTTTAGGAGGATAAAAAGTATTCTATGAATTATATTTTAGAAATACTTGGACATTAATAGAGTTTATGTAACTTTCTATTCAATCTATAAGTCCAACCAAAATTGTATTTAAAGGAAATTAACACAAACTTAAAAATTTGCCTTAATATTTTCAATTTAAACTAATTTAAAAGAAATTGAAACTGGTATAATATTCTACATTACATTAAGGACTTGTTTTTAATTGAATGAACATTATTTATGATCTAATTGTGTATAAATTTATTCTATAAAAGCGTGGAAAAGATTAATAACATTTTTGCACAACTCCCAATAAAACTTACCGACATTGCAGTGAGGTTTTGTCCTTTGAAAGACCTTCTTTTCTGAATAAAGACGGGTCTGGGTGGTATACATAGAGGGAACATAGGACAGACATCTCCTGTTATTCAATGTGAGGCGATTTGAGTAGTTGGTGAGAATGTATCGCAGTGTTTTCCGGAAAACTGAAACGTAAAATTTATGTTTCACATGAGATCCGGCAAAAATTTCCCTTTTTTATCAAATATCTCACAAAATACGTGTATTTCAAGTTTACCTGGACTGCAGATGGCTCGAACAGTTGTGTAGGTCGCCATTGCTTCACAAATAAACCCTAATCAGCACAAAATAAAGAACTTTTAAGTCAATTCACAAAAATGGGGAAAATGTGATGAAATTTTGACAACAGAGTTTGGAAACCTTTTCTTTAGAATTCTAAATTGACGTTTTAGTAACCCTAAGTGTACAGGTTTCTTTTTCGTTGAATAGATTCCTTGATTTGACTTTCATGTATTTTTGTACAAGTAATAATGACATAGTTCCGCGGGAAAATTTAAAGTCCAAAAATAATTGTTTCCTTTGAGAGAGATTCCTAATGTTAACAATTTAAGAGATTTCTGAATAGAATAATTTGATTGCTTTCAAATAAACTGATTGTGAATATCTCGTTCTCTCATTAAAAAACAATTTTAATTATCCGGCTTTTAATTCCAGAGACAACAATATTATTATTATTGTTGTCTACAAATTTTGTTTGTCTAAAATTTTCCTTTCTGCTCCTTTCGTGTCTATTTCCTTTAAATACTCTGTGAACTCGATTTAAATGTGATAAACAAATGTCCCTGCAAAGTTACAATCGTGTTGATATTTCGTGCTAATAAATTTCATTGTTTAAAATTTGGTTGAAATGCTGGAAAAATCCAGTTGGATTTTTGTTTGTGAGGAGATGTGTGAAGTTTAGCGTTTAGTGTTTTGTTTCTGTAAAAAGTGTAAAATCTGGGACAAATAGTCCTTGTTGGCAAAAGTTGAGATTCACCATCGATAGTAATGAGTACAAAAGGACAAATTACGTAACATCCACCCCATGGACGTTGATTTGGAGCGAAACTAAACGAGGTAAACAGTGGCCGGGTGATAAGAAAAACAAAACAACCGAGCTTTGTTTTTCGTTCTTGAATTATAGTAGTCGACTTGAATTAACGACCTAGTAAGATTTTGCCCAGCTTACTACGATTGTGGAAAGGAGAAATCGTAAAAGCTGAAATTGATTGATCGAATTCGCTCCCTGTGGATTTGAAAGGAAGCACTGAATATTGATTTAAGGCCAGCATTTCCACTGTGTCCTGTTCGCTTCCCGATGGAGTCATTTCGTACATTCAAAGCCAATTATCGTCTTTTATTACAGTCAGGACATTGATCAATGAAACTACTTTAATTCAACTAAAATGACTCTGTTTATTTACACAACTAATAGTTACGCTTTTGAAATAATTACAATAATCGTCTATTTACCTTACCTCAAATTGGTATATTTATCGATAAATGTTTTAAAAGTTTGTTTAACTTATATATAGTGTTATTTATAGGAAGTGTAATTTACTCACTAAAATATAATATTAATATTACATTTTTCTAATATAAATTGTGATAAAAAAATAGTTCCCTAAATCATGTGTACACATTTAAAAAAAACTTTATTTCATCGAATAAATTTTTAAAGAAGAAATTAATTATAAGTAACGTGATAAATTTTCGTTTGATTTCGATTTTTGTTGTAAGCTTAAATATCTTTGTTATTAATGGGGATATTTTTACTTCTATTTATTCAATTGGATTGATACAAATCTAGGCTTTGAAACCCTGTCTTATTCGAACAAATAGAAAGGCTGCGTCACCAATATATGGGGTCCGGGTGGTTTGTATGAAATATTTTAATAAATACGCGTAATTAGCGTAAACCGCCTAGAGTCAATTTCATGTGAATTGTCAGGGCCCTGTATAAGTGTAGTGTATGGGGCCCGTACAATACCCGCCCGTCTTGGTGTCGCAGCCTTAATATTGACGATAATAGTTATTTAAGAGTTGAGGCCGGAGGTATTATTTTTTGGAAATGCATTTAAACAAATATTAATCACAGAATGTTGTAAATAAAAACAAATAATGATAATAATATACTCACTAATATATAATATTAATATAATATTATTGTTTATTAATCTTCTTGATTATAACATGTATTCAATATGTACGTACAGAGACTTTATTTATTTATTAAATAATTGAGAACAAAACTGCCTGTATCTACTTAGCTAAACTGGCCTATTAATATAATATGTTATTATAAATCATGAACAAAATATTTCCTTAATTCATATGTACAAATTTTCAAAAAAAAAACTTTAAATCATCTAAGAAAATTTAACTTTAAAGTAGCGTGGTAAATTTCCTTATGATTTCGAATTTTTTTGTTTTAAGCTAAAATATCTTTGTTATTAAAAATTAATATCCAAAAAAATTACGTACCGATAGATTCTATGTAATTATTGGCATAATTTCGCAAATAAAACACTAAGTTCGTGTAGAAATGCAAGTTCAAGGAGCGTGACTCAAATGTCATCAATTAATAAACCTTCTCCGAGTCTAGATCTTTAACAAAAGATTGTAAGAGCATATATGTGACCAGTTTTCTTCATCATAATGAGAAGTATTAGGAAAATTTTGCCTTCTTAATTGTCTTGCCTCCAAGACTGATAATGGGTTGATCGCTTATATTATCTGGGCATTTTGGTTTTATATGAAGAAAATATGTACGACTAAATTAATCAATTACCACTAATACACAAAACGACAGATGTGCCATTTTGTCCATATGTCGTTTTGAAAGAATTTAAAAAAAAAATTTAAATATGACTATCTCAAGAAAATCTTATTTCCCCATTTGTGTATATCAATAACATTAATAATAATAATTTTCTTAGCGAATTATCAGTAAGTAATGGCGCAAAAAATAAATGGGCGGACTGACTGGATCCGTTTACAACTGGTCTCGGTGCTATTAATTGACTAATGATACACTGAAAAACCAATAGTCTGGAAAAGTCTAACACCCGTTAATTGAGGTTGAGATTACTCCCAGTTCCGTAATGGAATGTATTGGGAAAATTATATATATTATGTGAATAAAAACTCGTTACCCTGGAATAACTACTGAGGGCTCTGACACATATACGCATGGAATGAAATCAAATCCGTACACGTATTTCTGAAGAAAAAAACTTTATTGAATACAATTCATCAAAATTACAAAATAAAAATTATCAATGACTTAATTATTTGTGAAAATATATAGTAAATATTTAAATAATCAAGCTATTTTAGAAAATGATTTACAATCATAATTTATGAATAAATATAAATCAATTATCTTATCTGCCTCTGTGTCCTAGCGGTTAGTACCCTGGACATCCTCCTCGAGGTCGTGGGATCAAATCCCGGGCGGATATTTTTCTAGCGCGAAAAAGTTTCCATTTGTGTGTATATCAACAATATTGCGAAATAATATTCATAGCGAATTATAAATTTGTGATGGCGCAAACAAATAAATGAAATGGGCGGATTGACTGGGTCCGTTTACAACTGGTCTAGGTGCTATTAATTGACTACTAATACACTGAAAATAAAGAGTCATGAGAAGTCTAACACCCGATGGTTGAGGTTGAGACTACCCCAAGTTCCGTCCAGGAATGTCGTGGGAATAATTTATTTTATTTTATAAATCAATTTTCAGAATGTTTTTTTAATTGCTCATTAAGTACTTTTTAACAGTTTCAATTAGATTGGTTGATTCTAATTGAAACTTTTATTACTTAGAAGGAAAAAATCCAACCACATTGATTTGATTGGATCGGAAAATACGCGAAGAAGTCTTTTATTACATTGATGATATCTGCATATAATATTTTACTTCACATAGCTAGAAATGGTGAATTTTTAATAAGTTTTAATAAATCGATATGTTGCACTGACTGTAAAACACCACTTTATTTTTTTTTCAATTAAAATAATCAATACACAATAATTGTTTGATGTCGAATTTCATCAGCATATTAAATTGGTTTCAATTTTTTATGCATGAAATGGCTTCAACAATAATTTTTCATGCTTGGTTAATTTTAAATGCAATTTAATAATTGTACGCCCATGATTGACATGAATATATATTATTCATTGATACCAGGAATGAGACTATACTTATTGTACAAATTAGGAATAGAAAATTAGTTTTTAACATTTATTAAAAAATAACATCCTCTCCCTCAACCGTCGAACAACTCGTAGCGTCAATACTACTTGTAAGACTAGACAGGTTTTCAAAGCTTGAATGGAGTGCATAGAATCGAAGAGATACAACGAATCTTTCTATAATACTAGTAATTTGCTGCCACTCAATGAATGGATACAGAGGAAAGTTATAAAATGGATGGTCTTTTTTTGTAATATGTGAGTTCTGTTTCCGTGACAAGAACCTGTCAATACATAAGCTCATAACAAATAATAATTCGTAGATTTGCTATTAAATTGCCAATTAAGTATGAAAGATTGGTAAATAAATAGATATGGCATTTGATAACTTTGAGTGTGTTAGACCTAGACCGGTAACGGTTGTTGTGTTGCCATTGTCGAAGCAGGAGAAATGTAAAAAACTGACTTTGTAAATAATCACATGATAAATTGAGAATAACTAAAAGGCAAAACAAAAAGTCTTAAAATAGATGGAAGAACCTAAATGGGATTGAACTTATTCCTCATTCTAATAATTTGGTTGAACTCATGAGTTCACGCTCACATAATTAATAAAACCCAAACACTTTTTTTTATACATTTCTTGGACACGGTTTGCATGTTGAAAAGTTGTTTGAATTACGATTAAGCAGAGCAAACCGACTTTTAGCAACTGTCACCTAAGTTAAATTAATTTTAAAATGCAGGAAAAAGTGCACACTTTTTATAATTAAATAGTATATGTGTATGGTATAGAATTTCTATAAATTATCAGCTAATAAATATTTCTAGTGTAATTATATTAATTAACAAACTACAGATGTTTGTTTGATTGCTTTGCAGGTTTTGCAAATACTTTTACTATAAGAAATTATGTGGTAGAATATTAATTTCTTAATCATGAGACTTGCAATTAAATCGTGATTATGAATACAGTGTATTTCAAATTATTAATCCCAATTATAATAAAAAGAATTAATAGTTTTTTATTCTAAAACTCAAAAAGAAGAGTAATCAAACGATAGAATTTTTTCGGCAGTGTTATAAATAAAATTTTAATCATTTTTTTAACATGTTTGTTTTAAACTAATAATTTTATAAATATAGAATTTATGTAAATTAAAAAAAATTATACAGAAATTATTACAAAATATTGGGCAATATACAATGGTGCAAAACCATTGTTGAAAAATGTGAGATTGGCCAAGAAAAAGATGCTCCAAAAGAAAGACACGTATTATTTGTTCTTCAATCCGCTTATTTTTTTCCTCGCCTTGGACTATAAAAACTTAAAGAGTTACACATTACATTAGAATAGAGAAATAAATACGTACATTTAGTGGATTAACATAATTAAATACTTTCCGTCTGTACTTCACAATATTAAAGAAAAAACGTAGTCAATATTTACTAATATCTGTACAACAAATAATACTATAATTCAATTAAAACAACAATTTGACAATTATTAACTTTATGTATTTTTGGTGCTTAAAATTGATATTATGACATTCAAATTTTCTCTGACATAGTCGTTATTATAGCACAAGTGCTTTAAAGGATTCTTTAAAGTATTAGTGTTTTTTTATTATTATTAAAGTGTGGCCTCCGTCAACGAAATCCATCAATTTATATGAAAAGTCACTTTGATACTGGATGTTTCACTGTTATATTATTATTAAATATTGACAAAATTTTGAAGAACATCGACATGAACATCAATGAAAACTATTATCAAAATATTAGAATTTTGTGTCGAAGAAATAAAAAACGATCACCAAAAGAGTTTCTCTTAATAGTGCAATGAAATTAAATTTTAATAAAATTGTAAAACCCCTACACGCACTGGTTTATTTAGTTTATTTGAATTTATTTTAAATTTAGGAATGCTCTATCCTTTTTCCGCATTGCGCAACAAAGGTATAGTATGTGTAACAGAGTAACATATACTTCTATAAAAAATTTAAAGTTTTAAGATTTTGTGTTAATTTATTTAAAACTGCATAAAATTTTGTATAAAACACGGTTGTTTTATTTACCACTCGACTTTTCTTTAAGGCATTCGCTTTGCTCTTGGCTTAAAACAACTCTATGATTAATAATGAATTGTTGTGTAAATAACTATTAAATGACGAAACTGATTTCAACAGTATAACCTGAATTAAAAGTTTTTTTTTAACAATCATGAAGATGAAACTGCAAAATTTGGCTGAGAATTTTGAAAATGTCACTGGAAAACCTGATATTTTATTGAGTTTTAATCGTATTTTACGGACATAATTAAATTTTGAAATCAGATGATCTTTTAATACATTTTTTAGTAAACAAATGTGTATAAATTGTCAGTTCCGGTAATGAAGCAAGTTGATTACTAGGATTGATTTTAAATTGGACTAAATTTGGCCGAAAAGAAGAAAAGATTATGTGTTTCAACTGATTTGTATGAAATTCGGGCTTGTTTCATCTTCATATACCACAATTAACACAATTAATTTATGTTAATAAATTATAACAAATTCGATAGTTGAGTATTTCTCATATTGAACACTTGTATTCTGAATTCACTTCCTAATTTTTCTGGAAATTCATTCATATTTTATTAACTAGATAATATTTGCCCCTTGTAAGAACTTAAATTTTAATAATTGAAAATCCGAAATCAATGAGTATTTTTTTATTATTATTCAAACAACGGTTTGTATTTTTTAAGAATAATATTTATTTTACAAATCAAATTGATGTGTATTTTTATTTATAATTTTCTAGAACTTCCTATTTCATTAAAGAGAAATATTCAATTAAGGGTATTCAACTAGGCTAGCCTCATTTTGTATTAAAACACCGATTTATTTTTCGATATGAATAGGAATAGCGCTTTGTGACAGGACAGGACATTAAAAGGCCATTACTACGAACGAGGTACAAAACAAAACATTATTTTAGTAAATAATAAATAACTAAGGGGCTAATTAGTGTAATCAGTTACCAAAGACAATATTTGTCACGATTTCTCACTCATTGCTTGGTGGTCGGTCGAGGCGAGCGGTGAGGATATTGGCAGCTTTGCCCAATTTTATTGAGGGCCTCCTCCATTCATTCGTAGTCGGTATTGATCAAACAGGGGCTGCTGTTGCTGTTTTGCGCGCACCACCCTTTCAATGTACGGCCAATTGTGATTGATTTTATTCGCCCGGGTTTTGGCGTGTCCTTATTTCCATATAACGTGCTCCATCCAACACTCGACACTTTAATAAATTCAATAAATTTATTCGCCAAACTATTATACAATAATATCTGCACTCTAATCTGCATTAATTAATGGTCATAATTTGATTTGCATATTTCAGGACTAGGAGCTGCATTGGACCGCGGGCGGCCAGAACCAAAGCCATGGGAAATGGCATGAACAAGGTAATGGAGATGGAGTAATGAAGGATTATGAAGGAATTTGAAGGAAAAGAAGTAGTCATAGTGCAAAGTATTCGATATGTGCTTGAAGTGGATAAAATGAATTTGTGTAGTAATTGTTTTATTACAATTTAATACTTTTGGAATTTTAATGTGAAAATCTATAAGACGATTAATTAAATAAATTAATTAAAATTTTAATAAATATTTGTCATTTTGCTAGATTAAATTAAATGCCGTAGAATCTAGTTATATTGACATTGAATGGAAGTTAAAAATAAGTCTTACTAAGCATATTGAAAAAATATACAAATTGTTACTCCTTTCTTGTTGGATAGAATATATATCATCAAAATAAATATTTTACATAATATTTACATCCATAACATGTATCTTTTTTAACAAATCACTAACAAAAATCGTGTCGGCCACTATAACCGGATACAATTTCTTAAAAATCGGTCATATTAACCAGATGGGTTAAATAAGTGTGTCATTATATATTATGCCTTTAATATGAAACCAAACTTAGTTTTGTAATTTATTATTATTTTATATTTATTTATTTTTTAAATGCTTTTTAGTTATATAGAATCGATATTATTGTACTAATATTTGTTTTCAAAGCCGTTTTTATAGCACAAGTGCTTTAAAGATATTAAAGCGTGACCTCCGTGAAAGAAATCCATCAAATTTATATGGACATCAGTGTGTGGTTTAACTGTTTTACCTGCTCTCTCCATCTTCCCGTGGATTTAACAAGAGAAACAAAAATGTGAGGGGGCTAACTATATTTTTTATTTTAATTTTAGAAAACGATTTTTTATGTTATTTAATTGAAAAATGCATAAAATTTTGTATAAAACACGGTCAATAATCATTACTAAACACACGAGCCTTCTTTAAACCTCTTCCCACGTGACTTTAAACGACCCTAATGTTTAATAATGTCTTATTTTATCGACCTAGTTGTATAATAGTTATTTATGTTAGGAATGTGTGAACTGAGAGTTTTTTATGAATAATTTTTTTACACGACGGAGTGTAAAAATTGAAATAACTATTTTGATATTTTTAACACTAAAATTTTATGTTCTGTTTTTGTTGCATATCTTTAATATAAAATAAATAAATTACCCTTTTAATTCCTGTATGGAACTTGGGGAGTCTCAACTTTAACTAACGGCTTTAGACTTTTCATGACCATTTGTTTTCAGGGTGTTTTTTGTTATTTAATAGCGTCTAGACCGGTTGAAAAAGGAGCCAGTCAATCCTACCTGTACAGGCATCGAACTCATGACATCCGAGGAGGCAATCGAATGCGTTACCACTAATCTATAAGACGGATATCTTTAATATGATCGGTTCTTATTCTTAATATGAATTTTGTACCTTTGTTAAATATTTGCCAAAGCTTTGATATTATTATAGACTATTATCAAATTAATCTGTGTCTTTAGTTAATTAATTTTTGCTAATAAATTATCTAATATATTCTTATTCATTTTCTAATTGAATATATTTGAATTAATGTTATTGAAGTCGAATACTTTGTTGACTGACTGTATAAGAGAAGGAGCACCTTTAATTGACGCGGGAAATTCCCTGGTTGGTAATTTAAAACATGGGAAAAACTAAATGGGGAACCGGAAGAGGTTTTCGGGTGGCGGACAGTTGGGTTGTCTGGGAAACAATATTGTTGTGTATTAAGCGGGTGTCAGAAATGGTCTCCAATCAAGATAAGCGTTTGATTTATTTAGACGAAATTCTCGTCTACACTTTTTACCCCCGCAGAAGAAGTAGAAAAAGTCACAACTGTGGTTGTTCACCCCTGAAATCTTGCTACCAATATTTTCCTTACCTGCCCCATTGTTATACTATTTAATGCGGTCTTGGAAAATTTCGCCAATGCTCAACAGTAGTAACAGTTGTGTGATTTCCATTTGACTTCAGTCGTTGCCGGTCTCTTTCGCGACTTTGTGCCAAAAGGAAAAGCGCTCTCCTCCGATCACGGGGATGATGATCAACGTTGGAATGAGCTATGTAAGGCGCTGTGTATTTGAAATGGTTGAGTTGCCAAAAAGCGTTTGAGTTTGCCATTGTTTTAATGGCCAAAAATCAAAAGTGAAAGTAACAGTTTTGCGTGCCAAACAAATGTGGAATATTCATTCTCTAGTGCTTGAATAGGAGTTTTATTAATGGGATTCTAAATTAGGAACAGTGTGCTTCTATAACCGGTGCTTTTGTGCCTCCAACCGAAATTGGATTGTTTTACATCAATCGGAAACTGTTATACTGCTAGTTTTTGAAATTGTTATGGCGTGGAGAATATTAATTTGATAATTACTATGGTTTATCGATAAAAAGGATATAGATTGGTATTGTTATGGTTCGGTAATAATTATTTTGGGACTTAATTAGTTCTATTTAAGGATCACGAATCAAATTTCGTTGTTCGCTTCTTTTATAATCAATTGGAGTGTTAATTCTTTTTGTCTTCTTTTGCAAAAGTTTGCAGTGTGAAGTAATCTTTATAAAACATTGAAGGCGTATCTTATAATTTCTTTCAATTGTATATATATCTCTTCTCTACTCAAAGCAAAAATCGATATAAAAATTGTTAAGAATTTAAAATGAACGCAATGGACTTGTGTTATCCTTATTTAATATTTACGCGACTGTTGCTGTTATTGAATAGTTTAACTAGTTTATAATTAATTAACACGATGGATAGTATGCATTTGCACAAGAAAGAGAGTTGTTATTAAATCGATTAAAAGGTATAAATTGAAAATATAAATTGCTTTAATATTTAATATGAGATTGATAATATTAAAACATCGCCTTGGAGAAGCAACAAGGTCAAGTTTTATACAATCAGTCAAAACCTCATTTTTTTTTCGTCCTTAATTTTTAAATGTGTTTGTGACTGAAAATTTCATAGTCCAATTCAAAATCAATCTTAGTAACCATATTGCTTCATTCACAGAAATGACAATTTGTACTTATTTGTTTACAACAAAATGTTGTCTTAAAAGGTCATTTGATAATCAAATCAAAATTTTGTCCTTAAAATATGATTGAAAGAGGATGCTGAAGATGTATTCTCAATAAAATAATGGCAGTTAAGAATATGAACATAATTTCAGCCAAATTTTGTCGTTTCTTCTTCATGACGATACTTTATTGAACCCCTTATTTTTTGGATTGAAGACATTCTCTTATTTCTTGTTCTCAAGTATTTTGTTGTTTCAAGACTGAATTATTATCTTAATATGGTTCGAGTGTCTATTAATATGAACATATTTGGAATAATAACCCAATAAAATCTGGAAATGGTAATAGACATATTTTTCCATTAATACTATTCAAATTCCCAAACTTTATGTTGTCGTAAAAAGTTTTAATAACATCTCAGAATCTCATCTTGTCGAAACTAGCTCTGATTAGATTAAAGGAACCGCTTGAAATATGCCCTAACAATATGTAATATGTTTAAATTATATATTTCGCAAATTAGAAGATTTATTGTAAAAAATTATACAAATATTGATGTTTGGTTTAAAGTCCTGATTTATAGATATCTTATATTTATATTAGAAATTATGATATATTATTGAATTTAACTTATTCTTGAGATTATTTGCAATTTAAATTATTTCTTTAATTGTGTTTTTTTAATTAAATATTGAAATATGAAATATAATAACATTAATAATTTTTAAAATTATCATATTTTGAATTCATTTTTAATCAATTTGTTATAAAACAAATAATTGATTTTTTAAAAATAATTGTTGGCCGACACCTTTTTTCTAGTTTTTTTTTAAATGAAAGATACTTCATTTACAGTAATTATTTGAAAATACGAAATTAGTACTTTATACCAAAATTCGACTACTAAAATTTATATTTTTAATCTTAGTAGCGTAGAAAGAAAATATATTTTAATGTTTTAATCAATTTAAATTTGTTCACATTAAATGACGAAAAGTAAAGTTCTTCTTAAATGTTAATGGCTTTTAAATGTGGTTTAAATGATGAGTGCTGTCATGGGCATAACAGTGATACAGTGCATGGTGCAAGGTTGTCGTGATATTTTGAAAAATTGAGATCAAAAGTTCTATTCGCTTGACAATTACTTCGCTGAAAAATAGCTAATAAATATGCGAATTGTATAAAATCTTGTAAAAAACTTGTCGGAGAAACACATAATTAAACTGAACTCTACGCGATTTTAATAACAGTATTTCCTACACGTTGTTTAAAAAACTATTATATAACTAGGTCGATAAAAGAAGGTATTATTAAACAGAAGTCATTTAAAGTCACGAGCATTTCGATTTTAAAGAAGGCTTATCGAAAGTGTTTTATACAAGATTTCATGCATTTTTAAATCAAGTAACACAAAAATCTGAAAAAGCTTACGTTATTAATATTAAGATATAATATTTAATATAAAATATTAAATTACAAGAAAATTTATTTTTTATTCATTTATTAACTTAAATGGACAAAAATAACTTTTCAATAAATGATTATTATTTTTAACAATAACAATAATTCCATTTATTTTCTGTTGATTTTTCACGGTTTTATTTAACAATATTTCTTTATACAATTGTTATATTCAAGGACGGCACTATTTAGGTTAATTTCCTATATTCTGCATGATCATCCCCCAAAACATTTCTTTTGTGTTTTGTCTATCTTTGCTTTGTTACGGGCTTTTAACTTATTGGACATTACAGTCAATAAGCCCTTTGATTGTAAACGCTCACACTTCTGCGATATTAGAGAATTATCTTTTATTATCGTCCCTGTAATACTAAAATATAATAATTCAACGTTTTAACTAAGTAAATATTCACTTGTGTCTAATATAATACAATAAATTTCCTTTTCAATTCTTGTAAGGAACATGGGAAGTCTCAATCTCAACCAACGGGTTTAGCTTTTCGTTGTCTATTTTTTTCAGTGATTATATTAATGTTAATAGCACTTTTATTTAGCATTGTTACTAATTGAGAGTAAAATTCAACGGGTATATGAATACATTACAGTAAGGAACTGGGGGTAGTCTTAACCTCAACCATCGGGTGTTAGACTTCTCGTGACTATTAGTTTTTCAGCGTATTATTAGTCAATTAATAGCACTTAGATCGGTTATGAACGAATCCAGTCAATCCGCTCATTTTATGACTATTTGGGCGCCATTACCTTTCTCAACAACTATCGAATCCTTTATTTAGAATACGATAGAATCTTGGTAATTAAGTGTTTAAATTAAATATGGGGATTTTGACCGATTTTTTAAAAGACAGTTTATTTTAAAGGGTGTCCCAAAATTAACGGAAATTTTAAATTGAATATAAAAGAGAGATTTAAATCTATAACTAAACTCGTTATAATCACCAGAGTACCATACATAATTCAGAGTTTTGTATGCATTAGACAAATAGCCTCTTTTCACGCTACTTTTCATTCAAGACCAATTCGAACAAAATTAATAATTCTTCGTCTCTTCAATAAAACAAATTCTCCTTCGAATGCAAATAAAATAACATCAATATTTTTTAATGACAATGTAACGAAAAAAATTGTATTCTTTCAGGTCCTTCCCGGGCTGTACGTAGGCAATTACCGGGACAGTAAAGACCCCCAGCAGTTGGCGCGCTTCAAAATCAGCCATATAATCGCGATACACGACAGTCCACGACGTCTGCACCCGGACAAGCACTACTTGTGCGTGATGGCGGCGGACACACCTGACCAGAATCTGTCCCAGTACTTTACTGTTTGCAACGATTTTATTCACGCTGCCCGCCTTAGAGAGGGCAACGTTTTAATCCACTGCCTGGCGGGGATGTCGCGCTCCGTGACTGTGGCCGTTGCCTACATCATGTCCGTGACGCCTCTGTCCTGGCGGGAGGCGCTGAAGGTTGTGAGGGCGGGACGAGCGATCGCCAACCCGAATCTCGGATTTCAGAACCAGTTGCAGGATTTCGAGATCAATAGATTATTGGAGGAGAGGAAGCGGTTAAAGGAGCGATTTCCCAGTTTGGCGCTTCAAGAGACGGACAACAATCAGTGCGACAGGGCCCTGTGCAGCTACGAGGAGCAGCTGAACAATCGTGATATTTGCGAGGGAAAATGCACTCGAGTCGAGAACTGTCCTACAGGTGCCTCTTCTTCTTCTTCTACTACTACCCCTTCTTCTCCTACTTCTGCTTACTACCTAGACTTTTCGAAAGACCACTGGCCAAAGTGAAGCAATCAAATTGACATTTTACGGCCCATTGAAGGAGCGAGCCTTCAAAGTTTCGTGTTTTATTTGCTTGCTATTCGTCTTTCCTTAGCTCTGCTCCTGCATGAATTTTGTATGCCTCGGTAGGCAAACATTTACATACATTTCGAAATCTCTCGACCACATTTCCTGAATTATTTAGTGTTGTCATGTCCTGGAATGATTTCTTTAATAGAATGTTCTTTAATATTCACTTGAGATATGGGGAGTGACGAAAAGTCAGTGTTAGGTTCAATTTCATTCTATTTTTACACCCAGTGCTTGATTTGATTGTAATCTTTCGTTATTTGTGAGATGAAAATAAACAAGTTTGTCAATTTATTTAGTTGTATAACTTATTGAAGAATAGATGATATATGTTGAATGAATTATTTGTTTGTTTTTAACCATTTTTCTTTGTTATTTCTTGTATTATCAATATTAAAGATGTTATTTTTGATTTCTTCATAATTTGTAAACATACATTCTTTACAATAAAGTTAATCAAAGTGGAATAATTATATTTCATTAAATGATAACTTAAAAAGTTTCATTACTAGCAACAAATTTTCATATTAATTAAGTTCATCTTAAGTTCATCCAACCTTATATAATATTGATTGTGATTGAGTGTGTGGGAGAAAATTGACATGGCAAAATAGCATGAAATCATCAAAGAATTATTAAAGAAAACTAACCTAATTACAATTGTTTTAACATTTACATCATATAAAAATTGAAATTTGAGATATTTGTTAGATTTTGCCTCCATGGAACGCACACTCGTCAATTTTCACGAAAAAAAATCTATCAAAATTAATTACTCAACGTGTAATTAACAATAATATTTATTTATACAACAAGGTCGATAAGATAGGGCATTATTAAACACAAGGGTTGGTTTAAGCCACGAGCGTAGCGAGTGCCTTAAAGAAGGCCCGAGTGTTTAATAATGCTTATCGACCGTGTTTCATACAAAATTTTATGCATTTTTAAATAAATTAACACAAAAATTTAAAGAAACATTCGTCCTAAAAATTAAATTTAAAATTTTTTGTCTCGCTCACATTGTTTTCATTTCATTTTCTAATTCTTAGAGAAAATGTAGAAAGCAATATCTTGGATCTCTTTCTTTCACATAGGAAATATGATCCGTTAATGGATTATTTTAAATTTAAAAGGACCGTAAACAGTTCACTTATTACTAATTTGTGCTAATTTAATATTAAACCATCCGGTAAAACAGTCAAAAACACACACATACAACCGCAAATACAGTTAAACCCTACATA
>JXOV01007879.1:0-63071 GCA_001014945.1 Clogmia albipunctata | reverse complement strand
GCACTTTACCTAACTGAATTGCACAAATTTTTTTACAATATTTAAATATGTAAATAATAGGAAACATATTTTTTTCCTACTTTTTCTGTTGAATTTCATTTCCTGTGATAGTATAATAATAGTACTAACTTTTTCTGAATTACAAATAAATTTTCATAAGGTTTGTTGCCATTTAAAATAAATCATACTCGTAGTAATTCATTTAAATCTATTTTCTAAAAAACATACTTACAAGAAAAAATCTATTGGATTTAACAAACTCATTTTAAATTATAAGACAACAAAAATCACAATTGTTCCGAAATTATTATANTTTTCATAAGGTTTGTTGCCATTTAAAATAAATCATACTCGTAGTAATTCATTTAAATCTATTTTCTAAAAAACATACTTACAAGAAAAAATCTATTGGATTTAACAAACTCATTTTAAATTATAAGACAACAAAAATCACAATTGTTCCGAAATTATTATAAAAATTTAGTCTTTTATAATAGTTCTCTTAAAACATTCCAAATTAATTTCTACTCTACAAAAATTCAATATGTATGCCATTATGTTCGATTGCAGAAGTCTAGAGGAGTAAGAAAAGTCTTAATGGTCTGTTTATGAGCTGACATCGGATCTAGTTACCGGTTCGCCTTCTAAGAAGTTGCAGGTACCAACACATTCGTAGACTCGCACCAGACTTAAGAAACTCCATCCACCATCCATTTACCCTTCAAGTCAGAAACATCTCGTAGTTCCTTTATATTCCTTATTAAAGCCAACCTTTTTCGCTCTTCAAATGGCCGATCTTTATAAAAGAAAACAACAATTAAATTAACTGGTATTGGTGAATTAACAGGATCAGAAAAAGATTTTATGTATTCCGAATAAAATTAAAACACAATCAAAATTAAATATGTATTTAAAAGACAAATCCTAAAATCATTTAAATAACAAAACATGTTATTTACTAAAACAGAAGAAAACAGTACAAATGATATTCAATTTCTATCAATTTTATAGATAGGGTTTTTATAATATAAATTTATTGCAGTCCTTAAGTACTACATACAGCATTTTAGTGCAAATAAAATTATAAGCAACGACTTTAATAAACCGTAAAATGTAGCATTGTATTCTAATTACGCTATCCCATTTAAATTATTGTAATTTGCAAACAACTAACTGTCTTTAATCGAATACGAGAATACTGCTTTGTACAACAAATTAATATTGTTTCCAACGAGCGATGATGTTCGCACATATGGTGTCATGGATTTACAGTCGCCATGTTTCACTATTTTATTTCTCTCTTTGTTCTTTACACCCATAAAAACATATGTTCGCGAATTGCAAAATATGCGTACTATTTCAAATCTAGATTATTTTAATTTTATAGGCTTAAAGTCGTTGTTTTTCAGTTTAATTGCCAAAATTCTATGACTTTAACTGTTTTAATAATATTTAAAAGAAAATCCTATTAAGTAACTGTGCTTTATATTTTATATGCCATAATTAAGGTATCAAATATGATTTATTAGTTCTTGAAGTGCAATAAAATATATCCTTTTCATCAAATTTGTCAAGACCAATATAAATGGAAATCGTCACCCTGATGTTGCACATTTTTACCTTGTCGAATTTTAAGCTCAGAAAATCCATGAAATGTTATTGAAAATGAATTTCCTTCTCAACGTAAGTATTTTCAAATACAGTGGACGCCGCTTATTAGGATCACGGTTAATAGGAACATTCGCTTTATTGGGCCAAAATGCTACGGAACGGTTCGGCCGTAGATTAATACATTAAAAATTCATCGCTTAATAGGGCCATTCTGTGGACTTGATCACCACTACACAAAGTAGCAAGAACAAATGCAAGTGACGACAACTCAGTCTTTTGTATACTTTTATTCGTGCCAATCTTGACCATGTGTCCTATGTTTATTTAATCGACTGAAATAGTGAAAAGAGTAGGTAAAACCGCAAAAACTCTTCTAATCACATGTTTGTGTTTGCCGATTTGATGGCACCGCAATAGTTTACAAGTTGTTTTGGTCATAAATATATTTATCACTACATACAGAATCATATTTAATTGTTAAATAATTCATTCTATTTTCTTATATATATTTCTTTTCGTTCATTATTACCAGGTGACAATATGTACATACTCGTACATATTTAAAAATCTTTACCTACAGATAAAATTATAGCTTTTATTGTCCAATCTTTTAAAAGGACCAATCAGTGAATAGGGTCAAATTATGCCGGTCCCAGAGTGGTCCTAATAAACGGCGTCCACTGTACCTAGAGTTTCAGCTACATGGAGCATTCTCAATTTGCTTACTGCCAATACTACTATTCCTGAGTTTTTCCACCTTAAACTCCATAAAACCTGTTTTCGGAGCACTTGAAAATCAACGTGAAATGATAATGAAACTTGTTAAACCAATTTTTAGTCACCTTGTACTGACAAGAGTCTTTAAAAGTACTATCTAAGGTATCACTGATTTTGCTTGGTGATTTCCCTTCCAAACGATATTACATTTTCTCCATTTTTTAAAGTACTGTCTAATGTCCGCTTTCATACACGTTTTAATCAAAACTAACTCGTATAGTGCCTAGTCCAGTTGTAAGCGGATCCAGTCAATCCGTTCGTTTTATTTATATTTCGGCACTGCACACTAGGGCAGTATAGGTTTAGCCGTTTTTCAGGAGAGAGTAAATGTTAGTAATATTCACAGTTAGTAAATGAATTAAATAAAAATTAATAAATTATATCAACATATACGNCTAACTCGTATAGTGCCTAGTCCAGTTGTAAGCGGATCCAGTCAATCCGTTCGTTTTATTTATATTTCGGCACTGCACACTAGGGCAGTATAGGTTTAGCCGTTTTTCAGGAGAGAGTAAATGTTAGTAATATTCACAGTTAGTAAATGAATTAAATAAAAATTAATAAATTATATCAACATATACGGCATTACATTACATTATATTACACTATATTAGATCATACTTTATTGTATTAGTTGGAAAATATAACCGCAAATATTTCAATTAGTCTTGACAATTTTGATAAAAAAGATATCGTCCTATAAACGTCCTGAAAGATATTTGCCCAATATGTTATTCCATATTAAATCCTTACTCATGTACTTAATGTTTCACCTAACGACTATTAGCTGTAGATTAAAATACACCCTTGACATACCACAAACTATTATTATTTTTAATATTCGAGGCCACTGCAAAATCATTGAAATGTAATAAAATATTATTTAATTATTAATTACCAATTGATTGAAAATTACAATACGAGTTGGCCAATTTTTACAATAAATCAATTAAATCATGAAATTTCAGTGAAATAATTATTACATCAAGTGCAATTTGCAAAATTAAGGTTAATACATAATTGCTGAATTTTTATGTTTCATTATATTTCGAAAATTTTAATGGGAGCGAAATCCATTTGAAAAATTTATCTGTACCTATTTTGGACGTTCCTTTGAAGTTTAATGAAAAATTATTTTTAAAGATATTTTAAATTTTAAACTTTTAATTAAAACCTCAAAAATTGTATTTTTAAAACCAGACTAATCCATTGAAAACTTGTTCCATTAAATCGTCTTTTATTATTAAATTTTCAAATAGAGAACTGAATTCAATTCCCTCGCAACATTCTCGCTAAGCTAACAAAACCAATTAAATTTAAGTTTGACGGAACTGCAACTAAATTAGAATTTGCCCGTTACCGGAAACATGAAACTACTCATATTTACATACTAAATTGTTACAATCTAATTAAGATATACGGATAGATTCGTTTAAAATTGCTTTCTAAACACTGCATATTACCCGAATAAAACATTATGGCAAACTGCTCAAATTAATGATCAAGTGCATTGTTCTAAATTAAATCTGCTTTGAAAGCAAATGAATTTTAAATAACCTAGCTCTATAATGGAAGTAAAATCAAGTTGCAAACAACGTATTCATGAACCGATGATTGCTAAATTAATAAAATTATTCATATTTTGATACATAATTCGCTATTTACGAACTGGTATATCTAAATAATGAAATTTTTTTAAAGGATTGTTTTATTTTATTTACCCCAAGACAATAGAGATTAATCCGTTATAATTATCCACAAAATACAAATAAATATCAGAGATGTGGAAAAAAATTCATTGTTTATTCCAATGTAAATTACCGTAAGTGAAGAAAGTGAAAGTATATTCATTTTGCAAAAATTTTGAAAAATATATTCTAAGTTAATCAAATCATATTAATAATATATTTTCCCGTATCGAAACATACGCTTTTCGATATCCGTTTCTGTTTCACCTTATGACACTCAGGGAAAATTTTTAATTTTCATTTCACTAGTGAAAAAATATCATAAACTATCTAACAAATTTTTCTCAAAGTCAAAATTTGGTCGCCATTGTTGCCCTTAAACTACACAAAATATTGGTCTTGGCTATGCCATAGAAACATGATTATGTTGCAAATTAATTAACGTTTCCCGTTTTAAAAATTTTATTATTTACCTTTTCAACAACCATCTGTATATAATTTGGCTATTTTTGTTCGATTTTTGCCACATTACGTAGATATCAGGGATAAATCTGCTTAATTGTAATGCAAGTAAATTATAGTAATAGCCTTATATTGCTTAAAATAGAAAATTATTTTACAGAAATTAAAGCAAACAAATGTTTTATGTCACAATAAAATAGGCATTTGCCCCTTCAGTTTGAATTCCAACCGTTAACGATAACTTTACAATTTAAGATTTCACTTGAAACATTTGTGAAACATATAAATTTTTTAATTTTCAATTGTAAATAATGAAATTTCATGCGAAATTGTAAAAAATTTCAGTGCTCATGAGTGGAGTTCAAAAAACGTTGTCCTGCTATGGTGTAAGTCCTATTTTCTAACTCGGAAACGATGAAACACTCGCCTTCGGCTCGAACAGTTGACTTTACACACTTGTAGCACATATAACTATTCCTTTATTGTTCAAGTGTGAGCTCCGTGAAAAAAATTTATCAAATTTATATGGACGTCAGTTTTGTTGTGTATGGTTCAATAATATTTATGGATAATTTCACAAAAAAAATTATTTAAAAAAAATATACCGTTTTAATATATATGCACATATCGAATATCACTTTTAAATACAAAGTCACGAATTGTTTCAATGATGGAAATGGCAACGTGATATTTACTATGGGCAAATAAGAGAAACAAGATATAGCTTTTTCCAACTTCCCATGGGATAAGATAAAGAAAGAATAACCTTGTGAGGGCGACAGCTAAATTTTAAATTTGATTTCAAGAAAACGAGTGTTCATTTTATTTCATTCAAAGGACCCCAGTATTTAATAATGCGGTATCTTATCGACCTACTTGTATGAATAATTTTTAAATTTTTTTTGCCTCAATCACAAACCAAGTAAAACATAATTTGCACATTAACTCTATAAAGTAGGAACATTTTTTCATATTTAATACTGCTTTGTTCTGATGCTTTCGACTTTTTCTTCTTCTCTGGCCCTCTTTGGACCTTTGCCTGCTCCAAACTGTACCTGCACTCATCACGGTTTCCAGCCTTGCTCTCCCATCCACCGAGACCGAACTCACGGGTGTAGTCATTGACGCAGTCTCTCCATCGCTTCCGCGGTCTGCCTGATCGTCGAACCCGCTCTGAGTTAGATTAAAACACTACTTTTGGTGGAAAGGTGTCATTGCTTCGTACGACATGGCCAGTGTATCTGAGGCGGTTACATTTCATTTCAGTGTTGACATCTGGGAATTTGTCGTCTCGTGGTCCATAAATGCAGCGCAATATTTTCCGCTCAAATACGCTGAGTGCTTGTGTATTTGATGTAGTTGTAGACCACGTTTCGCTGCCATAGAGTAGTACAGGTCTTAGTAGCGCTCGGTATATCCTGACTTTGGTTGTTTTACACAGGATAGAACTGCTGTCGACCTTATTTCATAAGTCGACATTTACTTAATTTCTGAACATACATATTTCGTTAATGCAAATTTATAAGAACAAAGAATAATTTATTTGAAAAATTTTATTTTTTTATAAAATTGGTTAATGATATTATGGATATATATTTAATATTTCATTATAATAAATCATAATTATGAAACATTTCGTACTATAGTTATTCAGGTTTCAGACCAACCACTTTTATAGGAAATATTTTTATAAATAGATACTATGAACATACTTAACAGATGGGAATAAATTGATCATTTATACCAAAGAAAAACAGAACAAAAAATGTATTATCGGTAATTATTAACAATACAGAAAGATAATAATTTGTATTCCGGCTCCAATTTCCGCATTCTTGTTTATTCTCAGCACGTGGTTCCCATTTTACGTTAAACCACAACTAGATTTTCTGTGTTCTGCATTGTATCTACTTTTATTACAAGAGTCCTGTCCAGTTAATGTGTTTATGGCGGAAACAAGAGCCAATTCCATTCCGACTTAAATCGCTTTATGGGAAATTACGGAAATGGCAAATATGTTCAATAATGCAATTAATTAGATTTTGAAAATAAAATATGTTTTGAGATAATATTAACATGGATTTCCTAAATCGAAATTAAAACTTTTATTAAATTAGTAGTAGGGGTTGAATAGACTGAAATTTCTAATTAAAAATTAACAAAAATCATAAAATTCGAATCATTTATTAACCCGGAACGAATTTAAATTACCTACCCTCAATTTTACTTTCAGCAAATTCCTAATAAATAAAAAAAATTGCCTATTTCATTATGCAAGTGACTAAAACCCACATAATTTAAACGAAGCAAAAGAAGAATACACACGAGTAGAATTTTTTTGTATAAACCATTCTTTAAAACAAAAAATCCGGAAATTTGTACCCGCCGGGATTAGTTGCGCATTTGTTTTATGTTTTCTGCAAAAATTAGTCGAAATAACTCACTTACATAAAAAGCAAGCTAAAAATAAATGAGAACTAAATTATGAGCAAAACATGATACTGAAGTAAAAAAGGATGAATGACCTTTCTAATAAACATTAGAATACTATGACGCAAATCCTAAATTATCTTAATATAATATTCATATCAACCACAAATCATTCATGGAATTTTGTAGAGAAAAAAAATATAAATTGTATTCATTCAGAAAGAACCGCAGAAAAAACCTTACAGTGGAAACCTGCAGAGCGGGTCTATATCAATCTTGAAAATATTACAAAATATAATTACATGAAATTGTTACATATGTATATGCATCCATATGTGCTTGAAAAAGTGTATTTATTAAATAATAATTGTTCAATATGTGTTTATCTTGTAAAATTTAAAATAATTCATAAATAATTCATCATCAATGACGTGTACATGTATTGCGTATTGTCAACCAAACAAATTTGAACGTTAATTCTTACCTGGTATTAATGGACGAAAAGAGACGTATGTATATAAGAAAACGGAATGAATTTAACAATCTATTTAAAAATTAAATATGATTTTGTATGTATATATATATATATATAACAAAAAATTTGCAACATAGAAACGTGTAAACTATTGCGGTGCCATCAAATCGGCAAACACAAACATGTTAGTAGACGATTTTTTCTCTAGTTTTTTTTTTCTTTTATCTTCACTCCTTCAGTCGATTAAATAAGCGCAGGGTCAAGATTGGTGTAAATAAAAGTATACAAAAGACTAAGTTGTCGTCACTTGCACTTGTTTTGATTTGGCTCCATTAAGCGATGAATTTTTATTGTATTTATATACGAACGATCCGTTCCTAGCCATTTTGGCCCAATAAAGCGATTGTTCCTATTAACCGTTGTCGTAATAAGCGGCGTCCACTGTATATAAATTTAAGATATCAGTGTTAGAAGTAACAAAAAGAGTATTTTAAAATTTGGTTTGCCGAAGTCATTCATATATCACCTCATATTTAATTAATTAGTTCTTGGTACACAATTTGAAGGAAAAAAACACTGTGAACTTGTTTATTAGTAATTATCGATTAACGGGTATTTTTTCAGAATTACACAAAATAGCGTTCAATAATTATTTAATTAAAATAATATAAAAAGTTATATTTGAATTTAATAAAAAACGGATATTCTTTTTTATTTATTTAAAAATGCATACAATTTTGTATAAAACATATAAATAAAAATTGATATTTCATTAAATTCTGTTAAAAAAGAGAATTTGCACCATTGCACTGAAAAACTTTGAAATCAATTTTTGCACAATGAGTAAATTTTAAATGAACATTAATAAAAAATTCAGTAATTCACCATAAGTTGCCAAGTCCTGGGAAGCACAAACAAAATTTAACAAGCAGGGCAAAGTTTTTCAAACTGTTACAGAAAAATGGTAATGAGAATTTGTTCTCCTCGCTCGCCTCAGCTCAAATTAAAATATATTTGACTATTTTTAATTAAACCTCGAAATACTTGTAAGAGTCCAACACCCGCTGTTTTATTGCTAAAATTCAGACGCTCTCTTTCGCAAAAAAAAAGTATTGAATGCGAATTGCAAACATTCATTAATACTTTTTTTAAATTGGCAAAAATGAAATTAAATGTTTATGTAACGAAATATTTTAAATAGTTGTGGTATATGTTCAAACTATAGTGAGAAAAGTTATATATTAATTTTTTAAAAGAGTTATTGGTATGGTATGGGAAAATAGTTTTTTTTATGAATTCTATTACCTTAAATACTAAAATTTCAGGTATGCAAAAAACTCTAAAACAATTAATCATAAACGTTAAAACATAAAATAATGCAATTTGGTATACTTATCATAATAATTTGAACCACAATCTTGTGATTTAATACCTTTAACTTTCTTTGCAACCACGTTAAAGCCAACACTTGTGGAACTCCTTAACCTCATTTTCGTTTTTAAAACTCATAAACTAAAGTTTTAAAAACGAAAATGAAAATATTATAGTCCTAAAACCGTAATCAACATTGCCATTTGGCTCAAATTGAGTTTAAGTCAACGACATATTTCTTTTAAAGAAATTGGTATCCGGGAGCCATATCTTGACTATGTGGGGGATGGGGAATCTCTTCAAAACTGGCAGCCTGGTCAGCAGCGCGTTATCGTTTAACACTAGGACAGCATACAGCGACGTTTCTTCTTCATGGCGTCCCGTAGCTTCTTGATCAGGTAAGCATAGTAAACCTTGTTGACAGTAGTACTTTTTTTCTTTAAAATCGATCAATAAGATTCCTGGGTAATCCCAAGAGATCGTAGCGATAATCTTTGCCTTTAGAGGTCGAGGATCTGAAGGACGCCGGCACATCATCGACTCTTTGCTGGCTCAAATTAAATGACCATTTGGGTCGTTCCCGGACATCTCCAAATATGATCTTGAACATTCGATCCTTCTCCACTGCCGAAAGAAGTTATCCTTTGAACACTTGTATATACTTACGAGATGGAAAATTCGCCAGAATACGTTACCAATTTTTCACAATCGGAAAACTCAATGAAAAGTTACTTCTGTCGTCATAATATACTAGTCCAGACTCTTCTGCAATTTCTACGAGCTTTTGACGCAAGTCAAATAAACCAATTTGTCATATGAATTCAATGTTTTCTTCAGTCCGCCGTCAAATGCCGGTAAAACGAACATTCTGGCTATTCTGAATTTACGAATCCACTTGGAAGTAGTACATTTTTCTGGTGAATAGTTACGTGTTGTCTAGTATGGTTTTGATCTCTACTTCGGCGTGTCCTTCAGCATCAAATATTCTATATTGATTTCTTCTAAGTTGAAGTTTTTGTAGAAACGCTCTATTCAAAAGATTCCCAATTCAATGATTCTATCCCGTTGTCTTTTTGCATCAAAATTCATGCTTTTATCAGGTAAGAATGTATTAACAGATACTACTATGTAGATGGGGTCGTTTTTGACTCATAGTTTGAAAATTAAAAAATTGAAAATGTCATTGCTCTAAAGTTGTGATTTAATATGGAAATGTTTCTTTGGAAACCAATCAAAGTATTCAAAACCGAATTTGATTGAATTTCAAGTGAAATCACTCGATTCTATAAAATGAAATTTGGGGAAATTGGTGAAATTGCCAAGAAATATTCATACCTTTGGAACGCTTACAATATCTACAAAACTTTGGAAATCCCAAAAACATATAATCGATTTTAAATACTTTTTACAATAATTCATATAACTTTTACGAAATAGCAACAAGTTTTCACCATTATTTGAGTTTTGTTAAGTCTTGTAATTTGTAAAAGACGGGAAGTCGAGTCGGCGAGCAACAATTTTTTCACCAGCAAAAATATCAACTTAATCGCATTCGAAACTATAGCAAAAAAAAAAATTATTTATAAAACCTACAACAAAATGAATTTAATCTCTTTAACAACAAAACTGCAATGATTAAGTTTTAATATGTGAAGCCAAAGAACTGTATGCACAAAATGCCTGGGTGTAATCGCTTTAATAAAGGTCAAATGTCAAGTATGAAATTCTGATAAAAAAATTTAAACATTTCACTAAATCGTGTTGCTTTATTTTGACATGCGCTTGCTAAATTGCATCAAAATTGTGGTCGTGTGTAGAAAATGCTTATGGTGGAAGCTCCTTCATCGTTCCATTATATTAAATCCCCTTATCTCTGGTATAATTCTCACAGCATTCGGATTTCTTCATCAAAGCGGAATGCACATCTGTCGCTCGTTCTGTTGCACGTCATCTTTAATCAGTAATTGAGCTGTTTAATTTTAACGAATTGGCGGTGGAGGATGTTATGTAATTTACGATTTAGATTAACAATTTAATATTCAAAGGAAATTACGAAATTGTTGTGTAAAATTTACATTAATTTATGGTAATTTTATAACAATGAATCTCTTACAGGCACTATTGCCTAAACAGTTTGAATGTACTATGTAATATTTTTCATTATAATTAACTAAGAACTGGGCAGCCAAGCAGCTCTCAAGGCCCTCAAAGGTTAAACCATTAACCACAAGTGCGTTCTGAGCTGTACTGAGACCCTCAAGACACTAGGACTAGACAACCAGGACATAAAGGAATCCGAGGTAATGAAATGGCAGATAAACTGGCCAAACTAGGCGCAACAAGACCTCTTAAGGGTCCGGAATCAAGAACGGGTATAACCCACTTGAAAGGAAAATGCTGCGACGAATATTAGGGCCAATATTCGAAAATGGCGAATGGAGGATCCTACACAACGAGGAGGTTTATCAGCTGTACCAGGATGACGACGTTCTGAGGTTTGTGGAATTAAATAAATTGCGATGGGCAGGACATGTAACCAGGATGGATGAAGGCCTATTCCCCAAAAGAGCAATGGAAGCACGGCTGACAGGAAAGAGACCAGTAGGCAGACCCAGTAAACGGTACGAGGTAACCATAAATGAAGCAGCAAATCGACTTTTAGGAGTACACAATTGGAAAGAAGCAGCCATCAACAGAAATCAATGGAGGGACATGATCACACAGGCAAAGGGCCGGACCGGCCCATAAGCCTATACTGATACTGATAACCCACTTAGCCCTGAAACTAAACAATATCTTGGATAGACACCTACACAAACTAGGACTCCACTTAGCTGGCTTATGCAGAGTCTGCAACCAAGACACCGAGACCTCGGCACTAAGAACCAAGACACATAGCTACTTAGGGAAATCATCTTTTAAAAGGAACAAATAGCGACTGACGAAATACCAAGCCAACTACTCTTCATAAAGGCTATAGTGCTTCACCATATAATATAAATCGACACTTGGTCAGGACAAATCACAGGGGGTACAATAGACCTAAGGTCGCAGTGTAACATCACCCTACCATTAAAAGAAGTGTACGTTACTCTGTTTCACGAAACTAAAAGTTCTATACCTGCCTTAGTTACATATAAATACACTGCGTTTCATCCTTTTACGACAGAGGTCTTCGATTAAATTTTAGTTAATATAGGCCTTCGTCTGCACTAAGACTAAGACTGCAAAAGACTAGGTTTGTTGCAAATAATGAAAAAAACTCATGCGAATTTTCCCCCACAGCAATATCGCTTCATCCTTTTACGACAGGTTGCTTATTTTCTCCCAATGCGCCTACAGGAGAGAGTTTTTAGTGATTTTTCATTTGATTTTTTCGTATTAAAAGTCCATTACAATAATCTGCCCGAGTAGGAAAGTATACAAAATTTGAGGTTTTATTAATATATATTTTTGACAGCATCAAATTAGGTGATGGCTGGGATTAAATCTATAGTTTGAAATAAATCCAAGATTCATTTAGATCCTCGCGGTAATATGATTAAGGACTCTATTTGTCTGAATAACAATTAAAGCATCCGGATACTTATTACATTTAAAATAAAAAAAATGAATTTAGTTTATTATTTTGTCGAGAATTGTTAAGATAAAACACGTTGGGTAATAATTTATGATGTCTTATTTGTGTAGTTTCTTAAAAACATATTCTCTTAAGACATCGCTTATTGCAAAAATAGCTACTACAAGATCGCCAATTGATGATTAAATAAACCATCAGAAACTTAATCCAATTTAATTCAATCCATATTTCTCGATAAAAACGAATAAAAGAGGAAATTTCTATTAGGTCATCAGTTTTCACGGCTTTATCCATTAAAAAAGAGATCGGAAAGTTCCGACTACAAATTACGCAAATAAAAAGACATTTATTTGCATGAATAAAACATGGAGCTATCAGATAAGAGGACTAACAGAGGAGCAGAGGACTCTGGCAAGTAACTAAGTACTAAACCGATGAAAATTTAATGAGAAAATATTGATTTAAACTTGTTGGAAATAAAACAACTCTTTTAAGTTTTCCATTCCATTTACCAATTTCATGGGATATAGAGGATTATTTAATGCACAATAAGGAATTTCTCTATTATCCTCGCCCAGCATCAGCTATTTCTCTCTCTCTCTCTCTCCCGAGCACTCGCTTTATATTGAGAAGAATCAAGTGCAGCAGTTTCTTGTTATCAACTTTCACACATTTAACACAACAGCTGTTCAAGTAAATCGATAAAACCGAAAGATAATATCGCGTGCAACTCGCAAATTGATGTTTTTACAGTCGAGATTATCGGGTTTTAATCAACTATGCACTATAGCTTTGCAACACATGCTTGTTATAACGAAATTGATTAAAGAAACATTTAAAAGACGTATCGTTAGTCTTTTCTATAAATAGAATTTCGGCACCAACAAGAAAATATGTTAAATTCATTTGAATAGATTGCAAGTTTTTATTTTAGAAATCAAATGAATTTAAGTTATTTAAAGATCAGGAAAATTTTTAACTAAATATATTTTAATTGCGAATAGTACCGATTTCCTCATATTTTCAATAACCACGAAATTCACTAATTTACCAATTAAATTTAATGTTTATTTGTTTAAAATCTTTAGGAGTATGAACTTTTAGTATACATAGGTTCTGCCTCATTAAAATGTGTCCAGTTTCTTTTTTTGAATATCTATTTCAGATTATGTTGTATTTAGTTGAAATATAATTCATTAGATTTGTAATTTATTCTAAATTTATAGTTATAAAAACAATAACGCCAATTTTATTAAATTTAGAGAAATTGAAAAAATAAAAATTTTGCTCAAAACCCCCGTTCTCCTTAAGCGATTATAATTTCAGTAAATACAAAGACAAATCTATTAAATTTACAACTTTTGATGTTAGATAAATAGGTACATTTTAAAATCAATTTGAAAAAATCCTAGAAATTGTAGAAACTGTAAATAAAAATATAATACGAATTTGTACATTTATTATGATATTAGTATCCAGTGATGCACAAAGAGGACGTTCTTATTTTTCGAAATCAGGATATTTATTTAAGTAGTGAGCTACTGGCGGCATTTTTCCGATATATTTGATATATTTCTTATTCACCCCCTTCAACAGATCGTCAAATAAATAACACATAGTGAAGATAAGGGGAGTATGTTTATGAAGCTGACATACGTAAGTGCAATTTCGCGAGACCTTTCAAAGTATTTGCAAATATTTTTTGCATACAATTGTGAGTCGTTTTGAGTAATTTGAAGTTCCTGCAACATCTGGTTTCAACTATATCAAATCAAGCAATCGTAAGTGGATTAAGTACCTTAACTCGCGCTGTACGTATATGTTTTTTAATGTTTGTGGATGATATTTTTGATTGCATATTTAAAAAAAAAAATTGATTAGGTACTAAAGGGGTGCAACAAGAAAAAACTGAAATATATGACCTACCTACATTCTAATCGAGTGGAAAGTTGTCACATGAGTACAACGAAGTCGATAATCGAACAAGATTGGTAAAGTACTATTAGATACAAGTTGAGTACTACGATTTGTGCAATTTCTAATTATTATCTTTGAAATTTCTGATTTAGTTTAGTAAATTTTTTCTGAATTAAAATTTTTTATGTAGAATATTTTAATGTTCAAAGAAAACCGTCTTATCTATAAAAAAAGCGTTTTAAGTTGTTTGTCAATTAAGATGTATAGTACGTATTTAAACAAAAAAATCAAATGTGCTTTAAAATTATATTTAAGACAACATTTCATTTATTACAATCACATTTTAAAAAACTATCTAAATTGTTTGTTTAAATGTCAAATATTAATGAAAATCAAACTGTGCATCTAATTTAAATATGACATTTTTCGTTAAATTTTTTTGGGTTTAACGAAAATTTTACGATATGTTTTATTTGTACAAAAGTTTATATTTCGTTAATACTTTAATTTTTTGTTTGTCTTTTACATAACGAAATTGCATCACTTAAAATAAATTTAATTCAAAAAGGGAAATAATAAATATTCTTAGAACACATGATTAATCTGATTAATTATAATTATTTTCTAGGCAGAATTAATCCCATGTAAAGTGTAAGGAATCTAAATATTAATAAATTATTATTAAGGGTTTTCTTGTAATTTAAAGCCTACTGTCTAGAAACCCAATTAAATATGACTATCCATTTAATTTATTATAAATTAATTCCCTTGTTAACCATAAAACGTCACATAATAGATATTTATTGCACTTAACAAGTATAAAATTCACTTTAATTACATTTGAAAATGAGAATTATTAAATTATTGCTATCCATAATCAAATTTTGACCAATACCATAATAATGTATGTAATGTTATTAAAGTAATGATTCAATAAACGTATGAAATGCTTTTCGACTAGGGTTTTCTATAGATGTTCTTTCATTTTTTAGAAGTATCTGTAAAAGATCAAAAACATCTTTAAATAAATTGTAAATCTCAACTACATTCAGTAAAAAATATATAACCTTTAGCTACTTCAGTGGTTTTGTTTAATTTTAAGTCCTTAATACTAAATATAAGACATACGTTACACAATTCAATAATAAACACATGTTATCAGGATCTTATCAATTAAAAAAAAAACTTTACTCTTTAATACGGTAGAATTTGTGTTGTATTCTCACATGTGATAAGAATAAAGAACAAGGTCCTATACTCGTTGCCGAATTGACATGTAATATAAATTGCTATGCTACTAATAAAGAACCACTCTCAGTCATTGTTTTACACAATCTGTTTATTCAAACGAACTAAAATGATACAATAATATTAGACAATAATAGTTGGACCGACTACAGGGTGCTTCACAACAATTTGTTTAATAAAATTCCGCTTATTCTGAACTGCTCAGAAGTTTGGTTTACATGTAAAAGATATTACAAAGTAGGCAGATATATTGGCACGCTTTTAATGACCACCCGGTAAGTATATATGACCGATTTTCAGTTATTTTTTTATTAATTGTGATTGTTATTTATTTGTGAAAATTAAAAAAAAAATATATATATATACATATAATGTGAAGTTTTTGCATAAAATTTCTGTTTTAAGTTATTTCTTTTCATATTAAGCCCCGCCATGAAGAAGAAACGAATCTGAATTTCATACAAAATCAATTGAAACACGGTTTCATCAGTTCTTGTTTTTGATTTCTTAAATGAGTTTATGACTGGAAATTTCATAACTCAATTCAAAATTACTAATAGTAACTTATGTTTTCCATTACAGAATTGACAATTTATTTAAAACAATCGTCTTAACAAGTCATTTGATTTTAAAATTGAAATTTTTCCTAACAATACGATAGAAACAGTATGCTGAAAATGTGTTCTCAATAAAATAGTTGATGTTATCAAATTTTTTAGTGAATCTTCATTTAATTTGCGTTCTAAAAAATTAGAAGTATTGATTTAATAGTATTTGTGCCGTGTAAAAATGTAAGTATAATTCTAGCCAAATTTTGCCGTTTTCTCTTGGATATAGTAACTTTAACAACTATGTTGCCAGCATAGTGCTCTGCATTCTTCTTACTATAACTATTGTCACCAATAGGATCTTCCGCAGTTATTTGTCCAAACAAGAGAGACATTGTAATATTTACTTAGGATGTTAATAATCCCAAATGCATGTTGGCGATTTATTTAAGGCCTTTTTAAATCACGAACTATTGGAGTAATTTAAAGACTAGTGTGAGAAATGTGATCGATTTAAGGTTTCGAATTTGATTTGAAAAAAGACCAACATGGACAAACTTTTCGTACTCGAATTGAAAAAAGGAATACAAGCTCATGTGTCCATAAAGTCTTGTGAAAAACTTTATCGACAAACTATGCGCCTAAGTATGTTTGATGATTATTTAAAACAGTGTTTCAGAAAATTTAAGAACAATTCAAACTAAATTCTACTTAGGCGAAAGTTTTCGCTGAAAGTGCTATTAAATTCGGCACGAAAATTGAAATTATCTCCTCAACATCGCTGTGGAGCATAGAGTCTGGGTCTGGACCGAAACTTTGAAAATATAAAGTCTAAACTTTGTGCGGTAGTTGGGTGGCACTTAATGTCTCTGGCAATATTTCAGAAACTAAATTGAACAATCATTACTTTGCCGTATTTTTCTCCTTTTCTAAAATCGGTTATTACCCGTTGTCCAGTAAAACTAAAAGTACCAGATAAATTCTCTTTCTCACCACAAAACTTTAAGTTCACCATTAGTGGAAAAGTAATTTAATTATGTATTTTAATGAGAAAACCCAACATAAAATATTTCATGCATGTTGGGTGTTTTCAATTCACTCTCATTTAGTCACGAAATGAGTATATTATTCAAATATTAAGCACATTAAATAATTTAAAGAAAAGGGGAAAAAAGGAATAAAAAAAAATATTGGTTACTGTAACACTAATTACCGAAATTTACAACATGAAATAAAATTAATATATGTAACAATCTACAATTAAAAACATGAATTCGTGACTAAATTTATGTATTTAATTAAATAATTTAAATGAAAATTTACATTTTATTGATTAACATAATATTATCCTATTATTGTGTAATAAAACCCCAAATAATAACAATCATAATTTGGTTTTTCAAAATATATTGAAAAATATATATGAAATAATGCGATTCAAATAGAGAATTCATAACTCCTAATTATACCTTTAACCGACTATTATATAAATAAGCTATACTTGAATATTTTACAGCTCCATAGAATTAGCTGGGTTTTAGGCACAACCAGGGCAGACGCACATAACATTTTTGCAACCCGACGTCTTCATTTCACAATTTTCACTCAACATTTTTTAATTTAGTTTAAATTTGCTTGATAAATTAATCATTTTTATCATGATAAACCTAAAATTTTGAATTTATTAATTAATAAATACACTTTTATTAGCACTATTGAATGTATATAAGCGAATGAATTTCAAAATCTGACCTACAGAACAATACATGACTTTTTCCCAATTTTGATATAAAAAAGTACTGGTTTTCATTCATTTATGCTTCAATAAAAAGTGAAACTTTTCTAAGTGAAACATAATAATCATCACGGCTTGAAAAACTGAATGGATACAGGCATGAAAAAAGTACTATAGAAATGAAAACACACAACTTCATTCACAAATTCAACTTATCATTCCACTTCTTCTTCTTATTCTAGTCTGAAGAATGAAACAAAATGTTTCTATTTTTCCAAACTACAAAAAGCCCCAGAGTATCAAAGTTATGTTTCAATGTTTCCCATATAAATATTTAATTATTTTTTGTGCTATTTTACAAATGAAAATTGGGAAAAATTGCATTCGCTTCTCAACGTTTAATTCAGTTTTCTCAAAGGAAGCTATTCGCGTCGTCGACTTCGTCTCCTAACCGAAACAGTCTTCCTTCTTGAAAACCGAAACTTTAACCGTCATGAAGCGAAAATAACTATTTTCTGGACATTCAGACAATCGGTTAATACAGAAAAATGTTTTTAATAAGCGACTTTAACTGAAATTTTAAATATAATATTATTTTTTTAATAGAATGTTTAATCTCTTTGAGATGTGTTATCCACCGAGCATTTTTTTCGAGTTTGAATGCTGAAAATAGTCATATTGGATCATGTCTTGAGAATTTATCAGATTAAACAGCATTTCCTAGTTTATATCAACCAATTTAACCAAAATAATAAGAGGTGTGAACTTGTGAATACAGGACTAAGGAACAATTGTTTGCTCTCCAAATGGTGTCGTTTTATTTTATAACTATGAACTGAATCCACAATTTCAGCATAGTAAACCCCTTTTTTTAGCCTATTCTAGATAGTCGACTTCGATCACACCTAGCGAAACTCCGTAAATTGTGTCCATCTTGTTTTCGGGCAATTAGGCAGTATTTCTTTCATTACGAAAATATTAACCGGTTGCAGTCCACTATTTGCCTGTTTATTCATTTTTAATGGTCTCAATAAATTCATAGTTTATCAAAAATTCCGAAATATTGAAAAAGGTGGTACACTTTGCAGATATTTCATTTCTGATATTCATCCTTGATATAACTTTAGCAATGTTTTAAATTGCCTACTATCTATGGAATCTTGAATATTTTCATTTTTTTCGTTTTTTACATACATGGTTAAACAAAAAGTTGTGGAACCACGAGGGAACTTGCTAAGTCGAAAACGGGGATTGTAATCGACTGACATGAGTTTGCTTAATGTATTTCTTTCCAAAAATAGGAATCAAATCACTAAACGACATTGCAATAAAACCATTAGTCCGATTTAGCTGAAATTTTAAAAGTAAAGGTCTAGAAAAATGTTGTAGTCTAACAGATATTACTTTTGCAGTAGATGTGCCAGAATTAATTATCATACTTCCCTCGTATATTATATATTGTGGTAATTTTGCATGCCGGCAAATCTTTAACTTAAAAATTTATTTTTTTCCGTATCTCGAACAATACAGTTTCAATGTTGAATCAAGGTTTATTCTGCATTGAAAATGTATTTTTCAAGACACAGTTTCAAAATTAATTATAAATTAATAATTTTTAGAAATAAGGATATATATTTAAAATTTCTATGAAACCATCTTTTAAATAGTTATATATTATTATAACAACCATATGCCATTTTAACTTGAAAACTACGAAGAACGTAAAAAATTTATTGAATTATATTCTCTCTTACAAACCTTTACCTTAATTTCTATTATATTGAAAATAAGGTGCATTGCCAAACCTTAAAGTATTTTGTATAATATTAGAGCTTGAATAAATTCTAACTACTTATTACTTAAAAGTGGAGTTGGAAGACTGGTCGGGGTTCTCCTTTCAGACCAATATATAATGCCTGGGGGATAATTTGAATAGCAAACATTCAAAGCAAATACCACATTGAGCAAAACGAAGCCGAGGAAATAGTTTTAGAAACTTGCCTTTTATTGTTGATTTACTCGAATAACAAAACCCAAGACGATAAATGGGCTCAAAGAGCGTTACTTTCCTGAAAGTGTCATACCCGCCCATTACTTGTTCGTATTACACTCAAGTGTCAGCTCAGTAACACAATGCCAAATGTATTTCATAATTTATTGCGGGACACAAATAAATTATTAGGGGTTTTCTTTTAATGAGCACTACCTTACTGATAAAGACTTTAAGTCCTTAGCTTTAGGATTAATTGAAAGATAATAATTATTTAACGACAAGAAATATTTTATTAATTTATTGCGAATAAAATTTCATTGGCTATTTAATACTGCCCTACCATTTCAATACTTTTATCCAGAAATGTAAAAAGAGCCAAGTTTTCAATAGCTTGTGTTACTGAAAAAATTTAATTATAAATTTTATTACTGTGTTTTCGCGCCAATAAGAACGGTGTTGATAATTTTCTGCCAGGTGCAAAAATAAATAAAAGAATACTATAATTTATTTCAATGATTACCAACGGATTCAACAAGCCATTAGGAAATTGATTCATATAAAAAGTTTAGAATAATCTACGACATAAAACTTTGCTTGATTACAAAAGTATCCTGCAATGAAGTTATTCGTATCTGAATATTATTAAAAATTCACTTAATAAGCACAATTTTATGTTATTTTGGTAATGAAGTTTTAACTGTAAAAAATAGATATTTCGCTGAAAACAAATAAAAAAAACATAAAAACCACACATTTTATGTATTAGACTCTGCAAGATTATGGTAGTGTATTTATGAATTAAAAAAATACTGGTGCGATTCATCAATTTCTTATGAAAAAAAAATGTCTAGATTTATCTCCTGAGTATAATCGGTTTTTTATTCATAACAATAGCGAAACCCGAGAGGCGATGGGAATAGTATATTTCGATACAAGTGGTGAAATAGAAGTTATTACAGTACGAATTTACCATGTATTTTTACTAGCCATGCGAGTAAAAATTAGTAAATGAATGCAGTTATAACCTATTTCATATGTGTGTTGAACGCTACTTTGTGTAATTCTGAAAAAAAAGTTAATGGATAATTTTTTAAATTGTCCAACAACAACTCACACTCCTATTAAAATATTTAAATAATAAATTTATTTATGACAACAATATGTAATTTCATTAAATTGTTGACTATTTGCGTCCAAATTTTGAAATGTTACCGCACTCCGTGCTGTAAAGTAAACCGTTACAGAACCAATTTGCGTTAAACAGAGGCATCTCGTGTCAAAAGGATTTCTTATAAATATTAAAACCGTTTCCTGATAATCCGAGGGTAAATTAGGATCATTATTTCTTAATTTGAGTAAATTATAAAAATCCTATTGATAACTCACGAATTGAAACTAAATAATTTTGTCTTTAATATAAGTAAAACTAACACTTTTCGAAAACATTTGAAGTTTTATGTGGCAAAAATTTAAAAAACTTTCTTTAAAACATTTATCAACAATCAGCATTTACAGATTCAGGATTAAAGAGAAAGTAGAAAATGATATAAATAATATTGATATTCATAATAATGCTTACGGAAATATACTACTTCAAGGAATCAAAATAACTTATCTCTATCAAAATCCACGAACTCAACAGTCACTTTTCACTTTATCTGACAAAGTTTACCTAAAATATCATCCACATCGCTTTTAAGGACGCAATTCCCGCAAACAAACAAAACACAAATTCAATTTCAAATTTCCATAACGCTCTGGTGGAGCAATTGTTGGGGAGGGAGCCACATTCTCGGTTGGTCAACAAATCTCACCGAGCGATAGGCAATTTCAGGGCACGAGGGAATAAATTGCCTCTGCCCCGACTTGTAAACGTGCGAATATTCAATTCTTGGCCCACGCGCCTCAAAACTGTCAGTTTTTTATTCAAATTTTATGCTAAAATTACATTTTTATGAGTACAATTTTCATCATTCAAATTGTCAAAGGCTTGTGTCCTTTGGCCACAACAGCGAGAGATCCCCCGCAAAATTATGTATAAAAATAATTCCATTTTCCCATTGTAAAATGTTTTTATAGCCCAAAATTTGATAAACGTTTAAATTTCAACAAAGATAGGGTTCTAGGAAAAAGAAAATTATCGTTGATACTATGGTATTTGGACTCTTTCCCAAGCTATTCATCACTTTTATCTCTATCTAATAAATTCAAACGGATTATTCAATCTTGATGATTACTCAAGGATAAACCTTCACTGTAAAATAACATCAAAATATCAGTTTTTAAAATGCCCCCGTTTCTCTTAGAATTGTTTTATAATTTGTAATTTTTAACCCAGTAAACTTACTATACAAAATATTTCTTTTAAAAACGAGTATGAAATATCAAATTTTGCTTCCTTGTTCGAGGTAACGAACAGATTTTACACTCGAGTAGAATCATTTTTTTTGAAATTTTCATAAAATATTTCAAATAATCTTCGTTGCATAATAATAAATAAAAAACTCATTTTTTTACAAAAGTTAATACAAAATTTTTCAATAGATTCAAATTAGCTATGAATTTGATGAAAATAGTTTGCGGAGGACACACTTTAAAAATATTGATCAAAATAACCCTTTAAAGACTTCTCTAAGGCACTTGTGCTTTAACACGAGTTTGTTAGTATTGTAAGATCGATTTTATGTAACTATAATGTATTTAATATTTTTATGGAACTGAGAAATTAATACTGACCCATGCTGTAACTGTAGACAAGCGCTTCAAAGATATGGCAGAGTCTAAAAAGTACCGGCTTTTATCTTTGCGAATTTAAAGGACAATAAAACTTTAAAACAAAAACCCCATACGCTTAGTATGTAATGTAGTCAAAATTTACTCAATCACAAAACTGGATTTTATTTCTCTATTTTTTTTTTAATATTTCCCTTACAAATCTGTAAACATGGAACGGATGCGAATATTGATTGTGAATCTCAGTTTGACGACGAGATGACTCTGTTGAAATTGAAAGGATGGCTTCAATTATTTCCAAATGATGAATTCACATTGCCGCTATTCAGCCAGAGATTGAAGCCAAGCTGGGGGAAAGCGAGGAAATTCAATCAAACTAAAACGAACAGTTAACTACCACTTGAACGGATTTCATAGTTATGAGCTTAAATCGTCGCCATTCAAGCGCTGATTTGAAAACGTGTTAAATGATGGATCACTTTGAACGTATTTAATGACATTTAAGTCAGTCAACTTCAGACGGCATTTTAAAATTAATTTGGATATTTAATGTGGGTGGCGATTAATGCATTTTAAACGTCAAGTTTAATTTAATTCAATGTTTAAATTATATGAACATATAAGAAAAACTGTAAGTTTATACGCAAATCCAATGATTCGATTCGAAAGACAGACATCCATTAACAAAATTAAGAACTCAATTGCCCGAAAACAATAAATCTAGACTAATAATATAGTTTTTGAGTAGTAATGTGATGAGTTACTAAATTAATATGGAATAATTGGCATGTTCTCTCAGTTTTATGAATGGAAATGCATTTATATAGTCAATTATGAAGTGCTTGTAAGACAAAATTTTACTTTACGAGTGAAAGACTCCAGCTCCAGGTACATACCAAATTCAGTTATTCACATTCATTCGTTCGTACATTTATAGGTCCATGACCTAACAACGCTAAATAATCTGATATTTAAAAAACTGCACTAAATTACAAAACAATTTAATAAAAACTATTTAAAATGACTCGGAACTAGCAGTCTAATTCCAAAACTATTTATAGTATAAAAGTTTTGTGGGGAATGCCATAATCTTTATTTTAATATAATTTGGCTTACATAAATATGTCAAGCATTTGTTAGCTACGGCATATAATAAGACCCGCTATGTCTGAAAATATTATGTGTGATTCTGACTTTATGAGGTTTTCTTTTATATCAATATTAGTATCCAGTTCTTGAAAGCTATCAGTACCTTACTTGAATTCGTAAACCAAGTTTTCCGAAATTTTGAACATACTTCGGATTGTCTACTTCAATAGATTGAATAAAGAATGCCCTTTATAGGAAAAAAGGAACACTGACTCATTCGGAACATGTGGTTTTTTTTCGGGATTTCGCAAAATTGATTGATAGCAGATTTTTATAAACTTGATTACAAATCTGTTAAGACACTAAGATGTAATCTGTTAAAAGATAAATATGTTTAAATTAAAAGATCAAGCCTATTGTAGTTCCAGAGATATTAAATATAAACGGGTGCGGCTTTAACTTTAATTGGGACTGTATATTATGTACATTGTTATAGCACAATTTTCATATATAATCAAGTATGTACTTTAAAATAAAATAAATAATTTTATGGGAAAAATCCAGAATTATTTCTATAAGGGTTGTACCTTTAAAATTAAATAGATAATAGATAAAGAATTTTCACTTTAACCACTATCTACGTGCTTTTGAAACTATAGTCAACTCGACTCGATAAATTGAAGAAATTCAATGTCGGTTTAACTTGTAAATAACTTATATTGATATAATTTGTTTTCACTTCTTTCAACAAAATATTGTGTCCATTACTTTTTGCGTTTATTCTTTGATAAAAAATTATGAAACCTTTACATGATTTTTTTTACATCTTGATAGGCCCCAGTTAGAATTAATTGATTATCATAAATATTTGAAACATACATCCTACGCAAATCCAAAATCAGAGATTTTAAAATATTTTTAATTAGTAAATTTTGATTAATGTAAAAATAAAATCCTCTACTTTTCATGACGATTTATAAAAAAAACCGTTTACAACTATATAAAATAGTCAACAAATTTTAGTTCAACTTTAATTTCACTTAATTGAAATTAAAAACATCCTCACTTGCTTATTAATCATTTTAATTAAGACACACATTTGGAAAAAAAATTCAAACCAAAATTTGTTTCAAATAGGTAATTTTATACGCAATAACTATTTTTATCATTTTGGAATAATTTTAGGTAAATTCCAAAATGGTAAGCCCTTAAGTTATTATTAGGCAAATTTTAAACCCAGAATCACTCCAAAAAAGATATTTCTTACTTTAGGGTAAACACAAGAAGCTCCAGTATAACTGTCTCTACTTCCATTAATGCAAAATTCTTATTACAAAACCATATCAATTCCACTTAAAAACTAATTAAAATTATTTGAAAACAAAAAAAAATAGTGTTTGAAAATTTTTGGCTCCAGGTCTAAAGTCTCAAGTGGGACAACCTGATAACTAAGTTTGACACAGTTTAATCAAAATAAAAATGGCATATTTAATCATTTCTGCTGATACCTACTAAAATCCTTGAACAGTCAAATAGAGGACTCCAATGAGACACGATATAAGAGTTTATTGCATGTTTTGCAGAAATTCAGAAAATAAATTTTTGTTTTTAGTTCATACGGGTTAAAAAAGTTGTATTTTTCATTAAGTATATTTGAGACGAATATGTAAATAAACAAATAAAAAAATTATTAAAAAAGACATTTTCCTTATACCTGTTTCTAAAGACATATTGACTCACCCTCGTATTTTGAATTATTATGTAATCAGTAAGATTAATAATAATTCGCTTTTTAAAACGACTTTATATTAAAAAATTATAATTTCAATTCAATGCTCAAAAGTACTTATTATAAGTGATTATTTTAAATGATACCCAAATAAAACAGTTTTAAAACGAAATATTTTATTTCAACCAATTGAACCCTGATATTCAATTATGGATTATCTCTTGAGTTTCATCCTGAAATGGCTTTTTGACCGTAACCACGGAGACCCAGTAATTCCGTAATTTTGCAGTTTTTGGCAAGCGATTCGACAGCCGAGAATGGATCTATTGAAAATTTACCATAAATGCATTGTGGTTGTGTGACAGGGATGCGTTAATCTTACGAAACCCATTTTGCAATTTTCCATTCTATATAAAATGTGTATGTATAATTTCTCGGATCCGAATTTATCCAATTCCTTTATGCTTTAATCGGAGCTGGAGATTGCAGAAAATTGCACTCGTCCATTCACTTGACTTTTAAAAAGGAAACGGATGCTGGTTGCCCCTGTATATACACTTTTTACATTTCCTTCCATTTCCACATAATGTCGAAATATATAGCGAGTCAGACATTGCAACTTTGTCTGGTTCAGATAAAAAATTGCCCACAAACACTGCAAGCAAAAGGGCAATACGTTTACTATTTTGAAGGAAAATTCCACACAACGAAAGATTCATTCATTATTGGTGGTTTTCTGTTTTTTCCTCTTGAAAATACTAATAATACATAAACGCTTTAAAAGCTTATTAATTTCCCGTCTTCTCTCCTTAAACATTTTTAATGAAAAGTTTACTGATAATAGCTCAAAAAAGTATGCAAATACTTATAATTTTGTTTAAAAACGGATATTCTACGACCTGATAAAAAATATTGCTTTTTAAATAAAATAATAATTTTATAATAAATCGACATTAAAATTAATATCCTTCACTAAAAATAGATCTTATTAACCCTTAAATTCCCAATCGGGCCTTTAGTTACACTATATTTGAGTGATAATAAATTTTAATAAAATATGTTAAAGAATTCCTTAGCAATACATGCTTTGATTTTATTAAATATCTTGAAAACTGTTCGGTTTATAGGGATTCAATACAAATGGTGAATTCGGGAAGCAACAGAAATTAATATTTTATTAAATCACTTTTCTTTAAATATTTTAAAAAACATAAAGAATTAAAATTCAAAGCAAAAAGATTGTCTTATAGCTCTTATTTATATCTCTAACCAATATTTTAAAAAATCCGGTTTATCTTTTTGATTCTGTGCATTACATCAAAGCTTTGAAAACCTGTCTGGTCCTTCGAATAGCATTGACGATCGACAATGGAGGCCGGGGTATTATTTGTTGTAAATTTATTTAAATAAATATTAAGTTCAGACTGTTGTTACAAAAAATAAGTAATGAAATTCACAGGAAAAATTATGGTCTGAGATCGAATCTGGGTCCATCGAGTGGAATTCTGTGACAACGCTATAGCCACATGCAACATAATGGCCACAATCTTTTTCAAATTTTTTTATTAAACATCTAATGACAGATAAGTTCATCAGTGTTTTTATTTTAATATTTATTATAAACGTCCGATTGTGCGGTCTAGTTATTAGTACACTGGATTGCCTCGTTGAGGTCGTGGGATCAAATCCCGGGCGGCTATTTTTCTAGCAGGAAAAAGTTTCCATTTGTGTATATCAATAACATTGCGAAATAATTTTCATAGCGAATTATAAAAATAAGAAATGGCACAAAAAAATAAATAAAATGGGTGGATTGAATGTATCGTTTTACAACCGGTCTAGGTGCTATTAATTGACTAATAATACACTGAAAAAACAAATAGTCAGGAAAAGTCTAACTGGTTGAGGTTGACACTACCCCATTTCCTTACTGGAATGTAGTGGGATTACTTATTATAACCGCTCACTTAAACAAAAATCATGAAATGTTTACTTCATTGTAAATGAGAACTTTCTAAAACAAAATTGAATAAATAGTTATTTGTGCTACAAGGGTGTAAAGTCAACTATTTTTAACGAGTGAAACATTCGATCCGAAGGCGAGAGTTTCATCGTTTCCGAGTTAAAAAACCAGTTGACTTTACACCCGAGCAGGACATACCGAATGCAAAAAATCTTTTTCGATGATGAGGTCATTTTAGCATCAAAAACATCATAAGGTGATGAATTTAGAAACACTCTTTAAAAACTAAATCTATACTCATTTAATCTGGAATTATTATAGTTTTAAAGGCAAAATTTAAATTAATTTAAGTCAATTATTATTACTACGAGTAAAACGTTTGGTTTTTATCTTAGTCTTCTAACCATCCGTGCATAATTATGTAAATATGCCTGTTTTTAAATTAAATTATACAAAAAATAATCATATTTATAATAATGTATATACATTTTTATTGTTGATAAAAATGCAGATAAGGATAAGTAATTATTTTGTTGTCGTTGTTTGGTATGTAAAACAGATAATTTTCATTACTCATATCTCCTCTATTTACCCGTTAGCGTTAACCTAATTTGAGCTAATGTGAGCCATTTCCTTTTATTACTGTTTATATTTTAGTTTCAGCAGTGTAGGCTCTTTGATCATATAAATCATCAAAAATTTAAACAAATTTTTTAGCAACATTTTTGAATGAACAAAAAAACAAATTTAAAAATTGAAAACTGAAATAAGTTTTGTAATCATACATAATAATTATAGAGAGTCAATTTCATGAGAATTGCCCGAGCCCCGTATAAATGAAGTGTATAGGGTACCCGTCTGCAGGGCCGGATTTAGAAAAATGGCGCTCTGGGGCAGTGTAGAAAATGCCGCCCTGGGCACTAGCCCCGACTACCCCTAGTCTAAATCCAGGGCTGCTCGTCTGAGTGGTGCTGTCTTAATAATTCATGTCAAAGAACTCTGCCACCTATCTTAATTATGTTGGAAAAGTTGTCAAATGTCCAACTATCATTTTTATTTAGATTTTTTAAACATGTATTGATATGATAATAAGCTATATTAATTAGTCTTCAAAGTTTAAAATATTCTAATTTACTACATCTTTTAATTTCCTATTTACAGTTCTTCCTCCAAAATTTATGGCATATCTCCCAAGTTTACTCTAATTCCACAAAATTTAAATATATGCAAGTACTGTT
This sequence comes from Clogmia albipunctata, assembly GCA_001014945.1. Classification (NCBI taxonomy): domain Eukaryota; kingdom Metazoa; phylum Arthropoda; class Insecta; order Diptera; family Psychodidae; genus Clogmia; species Clogmia albipunctata. The sequence goes on along the minus strand of JXOV01007879.1, from coordinate 34,484 downwards.
TAAAAAAAACTTAACTATATCAACTGAGCAATGAAATATTAAAACACAATTGTGTAGCATATTTCGGAAGCACATTAACCATTTCGGACAAAGAATGTCAAACTCTTACAATGGGATGGAGACAAGATATCCTGTTCCTAACCCAGATCCTGGATCCGTCTTCATCTTGAGAACTTCTATGGACTAAATTCAGTCTGATAAATATGAATGATTTACCAAATTGTATGGCATCAACAAAGAAAGTATGCAAATTTGTTTGGTCGAAAGATTCGCAAACTTTATGCCATAAAACAAATTCCTTATGGATCCAGGAACCGCATTTGTTATTAGATTGTTTGTAATCGGTATCAACACAAGTTTATGTTGAATGCATAATTCAGCAAATATTCGCTTTTGAATATGAGAATATAATAACATTATTATGTCAATCTTAAAATTGTTACCAAGTTTCAGTTGAATGTTTAAAATGTATACAAAATTGGTATAATAAAGTTTTCAGTTTAATTCAAAAGGATAAGCAGTATCAAATCCTTTATATATATATATATATATATATATATATATGTAGGTACTATACAAATATTTATATGGACCTTAGTTTATTTGATGATTTGATAAAAGAAAAATTTAATAATTAAAACAATATTTAATTTAACACGTACTCTGATCATCGCATTAATACAAAAAATCCATTGTTCCCAGTTCCGTTTGGTTAAACAATCAACTAAAGAGTGGTAACCAATCATGGATTAGTAAATAAAAATTTTAATTTAAATTTGGTAAGAACTGAGACTTGTATTTAATGGTGCTGAGACTGAGTCGTTCTAAATCTATATTCTTCGACAAAAAAATTTTAAATGAAACATTCTTTTGAAAAGATAAAAAAAAATTAAAATAAGAAAATATTGCTCTCCATGGAAGATTATTTCTCATTCAAAATAACCACTTCTCCTAATCCTTTATTACCAAAATCACGTTACATTATTTTGTTTTCGATATAAAAACTCAATTACATCTGTTCTTAATGTCTTTTACGATCCTCCTATATTTTTATGTTTCTCATTTTTTCAAATTTTAGAAAAGTAGATTTGTTGAAATATGTAAAATGTGAATTTAAAATACATCTCAGCGTTTCTCACTGAAAATATTAACATATAGCCAAGTGTTATTAATTGACATTTGGACTATTCTAATGTTTAGTAAAAAAAACTTATGTTTGTAATATAAACTAAAATAATATCCATAAGGAGAATGTATGTTTAAATTTTAATTTTTACATTAATTATAATTTAAATGAATACCCATTTTTTCGAAATTGCTTTCAATAGTTAAGATATTAAAAATGAAATCTATAATTTAATTAATTGCAATAACTATTTATACATTTTTAATCGTTCAGAAGTAAAAGATAATTTTTTAGTATTATTTTATTATACTATTGAATAAAATATTTAAATCAGTGCAGGCTTGTTAATACACTTCGATTGAAAAATACTAGTAGCTAATAGTTTCTTTTAACACGCCTCGTAGCCGATGTGGTAACACATCCGGCTGCCTCTTCGGACGCAAGGGTTCGATCCCTGGGCGGGTAGAATTGACTGGGTCCTTTTTCAACTGGTCTAGAAGTCATTAATTGACTACTATTACACTGAAAACGAATAGTCACCGAAATGTCGTAAACCCGTTGGTTGAGGTTAAGGTTAATTCCATACAGGAATTGATAAGGAAAATTTATTTTAATGATTACTTTAGAAAGTCTCCAATAGTTACGCACTGTTTGGTTATAACTAATTCAATACCCGAGGACAAACACAAGCATATAAGCAAAATAAGTTAGCTCTGTCTTCTTATCTTTTAAATTTAACAGGCCAAGATTTATAAATGAATTGGAATTTTTCCATCAAATGTTCAACAGTAACGTTTTCCTTCAATGTCCTTAAATCTGGGATCTAAAACTGGTTCAACTGATAAGTGTTACTTACTAAAACACTACTGATATTGTATGGGTCTCTATTTCCTTGATATACAAAAAAAAAACTAAAATTTCTATTTGCCTAAGATCTAATTTCTTTAATTGTATGTGTTTATTATTGGGTTGTCTTCTTATTTTTTACCTCAATTTTGGCGAATAAATATTAAATAAATAAGAGAACTGTATAAAATTTTGTAAAAAAGGGCTGGTAAAACACATAATTAAAAACTCGTATACTACTTGTGTTTAATTTGTTTCCCTTACGTTATTTTTAAAAAATTAAACAGATCTTGTTAAATTGGCTTATTGACTATTTTAATTGAAAATTTGTTTTTTATCTTATATTACATAAACAAATATTATAATACCCCAAAATATGATACTTTAATAAAGACACCTAAATACTTCAAAGAAGAAATGTGTTTCCTTTATAACACGTATCAAAATATATCCAAGAAATTCAACATTTTGTTTCTGCGGCATTTGCACGATAAATCAAAATGAGTTTAATATGAAATTGAACCATCACCAGGGCCACTGATGACATTTTCCAGGGCCACCAGATGTGTTTCGTCTCATCATCTGTTTCTACTTTGCCTCCTTCACGTCTCTGTCTATCTATCTTTATCTCTTAACACTGGCCCTGATAAAATTAACGACATTAAAATGTAATTTTTCATAAAGCCCGTGAAAAAAGTAGGCGAGTTTCCGCGTTCTCCTCTCCTAATTCGATTCTGATATTGAGATAATGATGAATTGAGTATTTTTCTTCATCATTTCACATTTTTAGAATTTTCATTCAGATAACAGACATCATTTTCTAATCTGTTCTCAGAAGGGGCCAATGACATGACGCTTTATTTTCTCTTCTGACTGGGATAACCTTTTCACTTTATCCATTTTTTATTAATAAATTTTTTATACCTTGTCTCGTATTCACAAACATTCACAACATTGTTAATTTAATTTTATCTTCTTATGGTTTACAATAAAATATCCATTTTCCTTTTTTCAGTAACTTAAAAGGTCGTTAATATTTTTGTTATTAAATAAAAAATAGAAAAAAATACTGTGTTTCAAATATAAAATAAATGCATTAAACTTAGACGGTTTAGATACAAGACATTAATGAAACCATTAAGTCCCAAAGAGTACTATAAGTTTAAATCAGGTAAATTAGATGCAAAATATAATTTTTTTATTTCTATTTACAATGAAAAAGTTCTTAAATGGACCCAACAATCACGTAATTAAGGTTACGAGGGCAGTCTGAAAGTTTTTGGCAGATCGGCTCGGTGACGAAGTTTTCGCCAAACAAGTACAAATTTATATAAAAAAAATTCTTAAGCTTATAATTTGTCAAAATTTCAGCTAAATCGAACTTTTCATCATGAGATTACGAGTTAAAGCGAGCGTTTCGGAACCATTTTAAAAAAAGGAACGATATTAGTTGGACATTTGAATCTTGATTTTGGAAGAAAATTCATGAAGCTTAATCAAAGATGCTGTCCAGAAGAACTCTTGTCTTTTGATAGTGAAAACTGGAAAGATTACATCCTGTCATATTATTGGGGATGAGGCACTTGTCCGCCAACACAGTGCTGCAATTTCCATTTGTACCACTTATAGACCAAGATCTGTCGAAACAACGGTATACACCCGTCAAGCGAGTTCTAAAAAAGTATCCAATCGCCCTCAAAAGTATGGGTTTCGATTTTCAGGGAATCGCAAAATATGGTAAACTTCGATTGTCTAAAATTAGCTAAAAGGATAACAGCCCTTTACTTTACCGAAATTTTTGACCGATTTAGTTTATAGTTACATAGTAAAATGATCCGATTTAGCAAAATAGTTATTTATACAACAAGGTCGATAAGATAAGTCATTATTAAACACAAGGGTTGTTTTAAGCCACGAGCGTGGCTAGTGCCTTAAAGAAGGCCCGAGTGTTTAGTAATGCTTATCGACCGTGTTTTATACATTTTTTAATAAATTAACATAAAAATTTAATTTAATTTTTTTGTCTCGCTCAATTGTTTTCATTTCCGTTTTCTAATTCTAAGAGAAAATGTAGAAAGCACTATCTTGCTTCTCTTTCTTTCACATGGGAAATATTATCCGTTAATGCATTGTTTTAAATTTCAAAGATCGAAAAATAGTTGATTTTAATTAATTTGATCTAATTCAAATTTAAACCATCCGGTAAAACATTCAAAAATACACAAATACATGGGCAAATTCAGTTAAACCCTACATAACAAAGCTGACGTACATAAAAATTTGATTGATTTCATTCACGGAGGTCACACACTAATAATAAAGAAAAAGCACGTGGGCTTTAAAGAATTCTTTAAAGCACTTTTGCAATAATAACGACTTTGACAGAACAAATTTGAGTGTCATAATATCAATTTTAAGCTACAAAAATGCATAAAAAAATTATCTTTCGTCCTGACCTCGTCAGTTGATATCTCTATCGTTGTTAATTATAATTTAGTATACTTCGATATAAGTGGTGAAGTAGAGGTTATTACAGCACAAATTAATATGTATTTAACTATTTATAACTTGACATAATAATGATAGTTCTATCAATGAGGTTTCTGCGGTTTCAAAATATATGGTGTACCTTTATGATTATTCTGTTGATCAAAATTTTCATTTGAAAGATATTATAAGCATTAAATATTATAATATTAAAAGTTAGGCCGTCCCTGTTTGCGGATTCCCCCGGATTAAAATGCAGTAGTAATTTGGGAGGAAAGATGTCTTCTGCTCGTAGAACATGACCGGCATATCAGAGACGATTACTTTTAAGCTCAGTGATGGTATCTGCTTGCTGATACAGATTGTACAACTCGTGGTTGTACATTCGTCTCCAGCTGCCGGCGTCATCGACTGGACCATAAATACATCTCAGGATTTTTCGGTCAAATATGCCAAGCACTTGCTGGTCCGCTGTTGTCGTTCATTGTCGATCGCGTACAGTAGGACGGGTCTTATTAGTGTACGACGGTATATCCTGTTCTTAGTGGATATACTGAGGACAGAGCTTGTCAGGTGCTTTCTCAACCTAAAGTAACACCTTTTTGCAGACAGGATTCTAATTTTGATTTCGTCGGAGGAGTTGCTTTGATGTTTGATAGACGAACCAAGATATTTGAAGTCTTTGACCACATCAGAGTTGTATTTATTTATTTTTAAAATTGTATATGTGTATTTTTATTAATATGTCGAAATCAGGGTAAATTTGGTATAAAAGTTATGGTTTCAAAATCGCATAGGACGGTTAAAATATTTTTTATTTCTTCGAAATTAAAGTATTATTCTCGATTTTAATGATTAATACTCGAGCAAACCGTTGTTATATTAGTTAGATCACAAAAACCATATAATATAGGTAATGAAAATACAGTTAATTTAGAAACAATTATGAATATTATTAACTAACAAGGCTAGTTATAAAGACGAATGAATTGTATCGAGAAGGAAATCCATAAAATTTTTATTTTGAATTGATTTTGTCTCTTTTCTCTTTCCTCATATTTAAATATATTCTTGATATATAAGTTAAACTAATCACCGTCTCTAAATTGTATATTTTGTTCAATCTTTCTTCTTTTCATTCGATGCTTTTTTGGCTAACCTTGGCTTCGGGATGTGATTGAGTGGAAGGCGCTGACTTGTGAACTTTGGCAAAAAATTGGTGGTGTCCCCAAAGCTCGTGACTGTATTTTGATAAAGCGTTTTGCGCCTTTCCAGAAGATTGATATTTTGACAGGCATTATGGTACTCGTAATTATTTATAACCATATTAAATTGGCATAAAGCAACGTTTCCGCCGACAAAATTTGAATAAATGAAGGTTGTTGATGTATAACCAAATGAACCGACCCGCTTAATGAACTGTGAAAATTAACCGCACTTATCGATTTAACGCTCTTTGGATGGCATTTTTCTTATTTGACTTTGGAACTGTTTTAAAGTCATTTAAGTTAATATAGGTATAAAAGGATATATTAGTCATTGAATTTTTAGGAAATTTTATATAAATTCGTTATTTTGGATATGTAAATATAATCATGAAAAAATAGCAGGAAGAAACCTGTTTTTGATAGATACTTCTTTTGGTGAATACAATTTTTTTAAACTCTTGTTTTATTTTTTTTTTTATCTGCCTCTGTGTCCTAGCGGTTAGTACCCTGGACATCCTCCTCGAGGTCGTGGGATCAAATCCCGGGCGGATATTTTTCTAGCGCGAAAAAGTTTCCATTTGTGTATATCAACAACATTGCGAAATAATATTCATAGCGAATTATAAATTAGTGATGGCGCAAACAAATAAATAAAATGGGCGGATTGACTGGATCCGTTTACAACCGGTCTAGGTGCTATTAACTGACTACTAATACACTGAAAAAACAAAAACAGTCGTGTACAGTCTAACACCCGTGGTTGAGGTTGAGACTACCCCTAGTTCCGTTGTGAATGTCGTGGGAATAATTATTATTATTTATTTTTGAATTTAAGATTTTTATTCTTTCATTGTAAACTATTTGTAATTTACTAATATTTTTCGATTATATTAGAAATTTTTAATATTTCATTAGCTTTCTATTCCCATTAATGCACTATTTTAAAAACAACCCTCATAAAAATTAGAAGGAGAAATATAAATAAAAAACTATTCCCACGACATTCACGACGGAACTAGGGGTAGTCTCAACCTCAACCAACGGGTGTTAGACTTTATTTGACTGTTAGTTTTTCAGTGTATTATTAGTCAGTTAATAGCACCTAGACCGGTTGTAAACGGATCCAGTCAATTCGTCCATTTTATTTATTTGTTTTCGCCATTACTTTTTTTATAATTCTCTATGAATATAATTTCGCAATATTATTGATATACACAAATGGAAACTTTTTCGCGCTAGAACAATATCCGCCCGGGATTTGATCCTACGACCTCGAGGAGGATGTCTAGGGTACTAACTGCTAGGACACAGAGGCAGTTAAGTTAGATAAATTAGAAGATACTGAAAAAATACACATTTATCTTTTACCCACCAGAAATAAAAGGGAGTATGGAGTCTCTCCCAAGTTCAAACTAATTAAAACTTGTTGTATTTTCGCTAAACTAAGCCATAATATGAAAATCCTTAAATGAAATAGGACGCGTTAATTCAATTTTTTCCTTGCGACTTAAGATTCCTCATCTAATAATAGTATATTTCGATACAAATAGAGGTTATTATACAACGGATCGAGTGAAAAATTTGACAGAATTTGATATAAATTGATGCATAATACAATTATATAAAAAAAATAAAATCTGTGTAGGTTAAATTTAAAAGTCACACAATAGTGTATTTCGATACAAGTAGTGTAATTAAGGTTATAACAGCATGAATTCATCATGTAAATGAGTACTGTAATAAGCGATTTCACATGTGTATTAAACACTATTTTGTGTTATTCTGAAAGAAATACCAGCTAATCGATAATTAATAATAAAACCGCTCACGGGGTTTTTCAAATTGTGCAACAACTCACAACGAAATTTTCATACTAAAATATTTAAATAATAAATTTGATTCTGACAACAATATGATATTCATTAAATTGGTGACCAAAATGCATGAAAATCAAGAAATATTACCGCACGCGTGCTGTAAAGTAAACCGTAACAGAACTAATTTGGGTTAAAAACAGGCTACTTTTCAATACGGAAAAGTACAAATAGCTATTTAAGACTTCTAATATCGAGGATATATTACTAGGTACAAAAGTATCAAAAACCTAAATATTTTTAAAAAAAAAACATATTTTGACAATCAAAATTTTTTTACACACATTAAGTAATTTATTTTTGAAAATATTTATTAAAATATCGTTAATTTTTTATTTTAAACACTATACGGTATCTAATTGAAAAACAATTCAAAAGAAATTTGGAATGAAAGTATTTTTATAATAAACCAACAAAATTTCAAAAGTCAAAATCAAATTACTTTTTATTTAGGCTAATAATATTTCAATGATCTTAAGTTAAAAATTATGAAATTATTTAAATGAAAGAATTTTTTTTATTATGGAAGGAAAAGTCCTGTAATATCAGCCGGATTAAATTGTTTAATAGTTTAATGGCATAATATGAAAAGCATATTGTTGCCTTATTTAGCAATGAATATACAAATGCGTAATTGGATTAGTGTAAATTTCATGGTACAGGTGTGTGGTTCGGAAAATTTTAGCTCCGATACCCTGATCGTGCCTAAAGGCCCACTACCTTTGAGAATCTGAAAAACCTACAATTATTGCATTTTTTAATATTTTTTTCGGTCCCGTACTTCTGGAAATTATCGTTATCTATGGAAATTTTCTCAATTTAATAGAAAATTTAGGCATTATAGGGTTAAATTCCCAATACAAATCCAGTATCAAATACTATAAAATCTGTAAAGTTACAACTAATGAAAGTATTTTTCACTGAGTCTCTATGGGGTGGTACGTGATAAATAGTCAAAATTATTTTGCGTCTAAACAAAATTAATTACCACATTATTATTCACGGCACAGAAAGAAATTTAGAAGTTAAGATTTTATTGTTTCTTCTTTTTTTGAGTAGTAATAATAAAGGGAAAAACTGTGCAAAAGTAATTAAATAAAATTACTTTTGTTAAACTTAACTAGATTCGTGAGTCGCAATATAACACAAAAGATTCGTCTTTTCCATTGCCAATTGTTGTTGTTGCTATTTAAGCACGTATGTCGAATTAAATGAACAAATATCTACTGAGGTGTCTTAGTGAAAATAATATAAATGGTGGAGCTGCCATTTATCAAGATTAGTTGAGACTTTATTTTATTCGCACATTTGTATTTTGCCTGTCGCTTAATTATAGACGAATTAGCAGGAAAAGTTCTGTGATGCCTGGAAAATTACAAAATTACTTTGAATCCTGCCGAAAAGTATCAAGGCCTTTGAATAAAGCTTCCTATTTACATGGAAAGTAGAGCAGTTATTGAGTTCCAAGAATTACATTTCATTTTAGATTTCAATAAAATCTAATAAGAGATTAAATTCATTTCATTAAATAAAGGCTAATTATGTATTGATTATATTATTCAATTATACAGATCAGATTTCATTTAATAAAGTTTTAATTTTATTGATTTTTGGTAATGGTGTTTGATTATAGAACTAAACTCATGTTGGAAAATCGCTATTTCTCTAAAAAAAATTTTTTATGAAAAGGCGTAGCGTAGTAAAGTGTTTTAAAGAAGGTCCATGTATTTGATAATGCTTATCGACCGTGCCTTATTCAAAACTTTATATATTAAAATAAATAAACTCCAAAATTTAAAAAAAAAATCTGGGTTTCTTAATTTAAAATTTAAAATTTGGTTCGCCCACTTACCATACACTCGTCCCATTACATTTCACGTGAAATTGGAGAAAACTATATCATTTTTCTCTTAATTCAGTTTAAATATTTGCTTTTACTAACAAAATCGTTTGTTTGAAAGAAAAATCCGATATATCCATTTCAATTTTAATTCTATATTTAAATGGAAACAATCCGTTATACTGTGTTCAGTATCATAATGTCAATTTCATGCAACAAAAATGAACAATTAGTATATTTCGATACAAGTGGTGAAATATAGATTATTATAGCACGAATTTACCATGTATTTTAACGAGAGCAGCTGGTAAAAAAAGGTAAATGAGTGCTGTAATAACCGATTTCACATGTGTATCGAACGCTATCTTGTTTAATTCAGAAAAATACCAATTTATCGATAATGGAAATTAAAAACAGTTCGCAGCGTTTTTTTTTAAATTGTGGACACAAAGTGTACAAGTAAGACAGTGTGTTTATTAGAGTGAGATGACAATACATTTTCATTAAATTGGTGACAATTTGCCAGCAAATTTTGAATTTCCAGAAAAGTAAATCGTTACAGAACCAAATTGCGTAAAGAAATGTCATCTTTTCGATACGGAATCGCACAATTTTTTTTCATAAAGTCGAAAATTACAAAATTTACGTATAATAATTATTTTATGTTCCCTCAATATCATATGAAAATATATATTTTATCTCCAATTTTAATATAAAAATTGCTAAAACCATTTTCAGAGAATAATTTCTCTGTTTTTTATTAATTTACGACAAGAATTATAAAACGAATTTAATATATTCAACACAATTTAATACTTTTCAAAAATATTAAATTATGTAAAATATTAATAATTGATGGAGTAAAGTGCTGTCCGGTCCACTCTTGACATTGAAAAAGTTGAAATTCTAAAACGGTCATCCTTGGCATTGCAATAAAAAAGGTTAAGTCAAGTATTTACAGTACGAATAATAAGAGTGGTGCACCTCTACTACACAATACAACCAGGATACAATAGATAATAAAATACTTAAATGAACACATGTGTTTAAAATAATATTAATCGACTGTTTATTACAAATCAACCCAAAAATCGAATATTAACTAATTAAGTATCAACTAGTTACACATTATAATTTCAATTATTTATCCCTTTATTCATCAAACTATAAAACTGACCAGTATAAGTAAGTAGTATGAAAAAATATGAGTGAGACAAATATAATTTCCAAAGTTAGAATGATTTTATTATAAGTTGTCGGTTTTTCAAATGCAACTTAATAACGATCTACTATATAAAAATCGGCCGTGAAAATGTTTAAATATAGTTATTTAAACAACGTGTGTGAAAAATGAACCACAATTGAACTCTAATAGAGATACGAGTATTTAATTATGGGTTTTTCAACCAGTTTTTTACAAAATTTTATACAATTCGCATATTAACTAGTTATTTTTCCGCGAAATATGAAGTAAAGAATAAGAATACAACCATTACTAAATTAAGGTCTAAACACATACAATGAAAGGAAGTACTTGTTAAGCAAATAGAAATTTTGGTCTGAATTTTTCAAAATATCACGACAATCTTGCACCAGGCACTGTATCACTGATATTCCTGTGATAGCACTCATTTGAACCACATTCAAAAGCCAGAACCAACATTTAAGACAAAATTTTGTCATTTAATGTGAAAAGTTAAATTGATTAAAAAATCATAGTCTATTTTATTGTAGAGGCATGACAAAAGTCAAAATATATTTTCATTCTAAGCTACTAAGATAAAAAAAAAAGATTAGTAGTTGAAATTTGGGACAAAGTACTAATTTTGTGTATTTACTTGATTTGTAATTGGCTGCGTGTATTAAATTAAACTTTATACAACACTGTACGATTAAAAAAAAATTCTAGAGGAAGCATTGGCTTATCAACAGAATTGTATAATTAAATAAAAAGCACTAGAGCCAAAAACTCCTAAAGAAATTCATCTTTAAATCAGTCTTAAAAATAAATTAACATCAATGAAAAAGATAACAAAGTTCACATGTACAAGTCAAATTTAAAAAAAAAATCTGGATCTGAAATAACACAAGGACGAAACTCCTCACAAAGATTTTGGATTGCTATTTTTTTAAAATTCAATAAATATTAAAAATAAAGAATAAGTTTCTCGACATTACGGCTATTTTTATCAAATGAATATTGGATACTTTGGCTTTTAAACGGTCTGAATTAAAAATATCTATTAATTGGAATAAAAATTAATATAAAAATGTATTGAAACCTTAATTCAGAAGAAAAAATCCACCCAAGCAGCACCTTCTGCAACACAAAAACCAAAGATATTACTCTCCTAAACGTGAGGATAAACATATATCAAACTAACGCATTTTTTCATGAGCCCATTTGGCCTGACATTAAAGAGGCATGGGTTCGGTCAATCGGAATGGGTGACTGATTGCTGATCAGGGGATGCCATTTATTATGGGGTTTCTGGAACGATATGGATTTATTCCTGACGGAATTTATTCATCATTAATCAAAGATAGCAAAATCTAAGATCATTCTATTGGCACTAAGTGCCCAACTTTGATGAAAATATTTCGATTTTCAATCAATTCAAAAAATTGCAAATAAAATCTAAAAATCACTGTCAAATAGCAATTCCCTTTTAGCATTTTAATGTAATCGAGACAAGAAAAAAAACTGTTCCGTTGAAATAAAGCATAGAACGCAAATTGTAATTAGAAAAATCCCTCGAAAAAACCCCCATTAAGACCGTGATTTATGATACCAGCATCCATAGCCAGCTAATCGTTATTCCAGCCATCTTTTCTCGGAAAATCAATGATTATGGGCTTCTCTGCAAACACCAAAAATAATTACATGTTATTCAAATAACAGCTTTAATCTTTCGCAAAGAGTTTCATCAACCCTTCATCAATTTGTTTGCATTCTCTTTTTTTTCCTTTCGGTTTGTCGTTCAGAATTTCTCATTTTCATTCAACTTTTTAAGAGATTTTACTTTAACCATGAGAAATTTATTCCTTTTTTAAATTATAAACTGATTTTACCTCCCACAATAAAATCAGTGTAATATTAGAAAGCTTTTTAGGTTTGAAAATTTATTAGAAACATAATACCCATATTTAACATGACCAAGGGCACTTAATAGAAATTTATTACGATTCCGAACATAAAACATCCCGTAATTATATTCGAACGAATAGGAAAGGACTAATTAATCTGTCAAAATTACCACATTCTATGAATCTATTTTATCAATTATTTAACCTATAACAGATTCGCCCTTGTAACTGACAAACTTATTTCTTGTATAATATAATTTTATCCTTGAACTTCTTCACCTTAAATAGTAGAAAACTCGTTAAAACCAATTTTTCAATCTACTTATAATAAGTAGAAATTAAAGAATAATCAATTACGATTAAGATAGATCTTTATTATGAAGTGAGGTACTTCTAGCTCGGGACATTTTTAAGAAGAGATAAATACTGAAATTCTAGACTTGGAGAAGTAGCTTTACCTACCGTTGCGTAATACGTCTTGTGCAATTCATTGCTATTTTTGCGAAAAAAAATTAATATTTAACTTTAAATTGTGTGTTATAATTGTCATACGCTTGTACTGAAAAATCTCAAAAATATATTTCTTACGGTTATTAAAAAAAATAATTATAAATAAGTAATATTTGTAAATCTTAGGGCTTCTCAAAGTTAGCGTGCCGTTAGGCATTCCTAGGACTTACCGCCATCTTATATCACCAACCAGACACCTTCACTAAAATATTCACACATAAAGTGTTTCAATTAGATTCAGATTAAACAAATTACGTTAATAATGTGTACCAAAATTATGAATTTTTAAATTAATACTATATTATGTTTAATTTTATACATTGTATTTTCAAATAAAACATTTTGCAATAAAACTAATTCAATCATGTTGAGTGTTAATTTTTTGGTGGAGACGTCTGGTGGGTGATATTAGATGGCCGTCAGACCTAGGAATGCCTAACGGCACGCTAACTTTAAGGACCTGTAAAATCTACAATTATTGCATTTTAAATTTTTTTCTTCGGATTCGTGCTTCCGAAAATTATTTTTATCTACAGCAATTTTCTCAATTCAATAAAAAATCTGGGCATTACAGGGTGAAATCATTTAGTCAGTATTTAATATTCTTAATTTCCTTTTTTCGTTTTTGATTACAAGTATGGGGTGAAGCTCAAATGATTTTAATTTAAGTACTTCTTTGCAAAATATAAAGTTTTAGAAAATCTTTATAATAATCAAATTTTGGTGGAATTGTTACGAGGCCTGTGAGAGAAGGTCCGGGGTTATTGTAGAAGTATTTCCACTTACATAGTATATATTGTTATTAAGTTTTGTAAACGAATGATAATATAATTTATAAACTAAAAAAATTAAATTAAATTAAATAATAAGTTTTAAAATAACAAATTGGTACGATTTTTATTATTTCAGCAAGTATAACAGGCACATATAACCGGTCTTGTTTTATTACAATTTAAATCATTTAATTTTTCAGAAACCATGAGAAGCTCGACACAAAGTTCAGGTCGTTGATCAATATAATTGTTGGGTTCACCGGCTTTCCAGAGTTTACGATTGACGGGTTCATTCTTATAATGTGGCCATATAAATCCATCTTCGGACCAAGGCTGGCCAGGAGGAATTTGAGCATCCGTCCAAACCACATGCTTACGAAATTCTTTTACTTTTGAAAGTAATTCGTGGTGCGATTCTCTTGTCGCAGCATGGGGCAATTGATAGCCCTCATCTTCGCAATATTTTCTACCATCGGCTTGGGTCATGTCAGTGGGGGCTAAAAAATAATCCGTATCCAACGCATCAATGGTCAAACTAGAACCAAGTGCCAGCAACAAAACTTGTGTAAGAAACGTCATTGTACTGTAAACTGAATATTGGCACCGTATGAATTCGTTTTTATATATGTTTCATAATACTAATTAAATAAAAATAAAATTAGCATGAAATTAGTTTCAGACTTAAATTCAATTGCAGTTCTTTTCTACGATTGGTCAATGGAAGATTGATTAGTATTTATGACAAATTAATTAAAAGTTATAAGGAAATAATTTAAAAAATCATTATCTTAACAACATAAAAAATTTAAATTGAAAATGCAATTATGGTTTCGTCACTGCAGGATTTGGTATCCAAAAGGATTCACTTAAAAAAAGTGACAAAATGTCGCCTATCAATAATTGATAGGAACAATACAAAGACAGAAGGGACGTAATTGGACAGAATTATAGGAGCAGACAGAGGTGACGAATTTGGTCAATTGGTGATGAAATTGTAGACTTTTTTGGAGCAAAAATTTAGCGCCCAGCACCGGAAGAAAAATCAGTCTGACTTATTTCCTTGGGGATTTGTTGAGATCCAGCAGATTGGGATATATAATACTATATTAACACGACTGGAGGAGCTGAATTACACTATAGGTTTGTTAAATACATTAAATTTTTAGTTCTGAAATTATAGCAATTGGATAAATTTTCATAACTTTAAGGCCGAAGTGGCGAAGCTGGTTAAGCGCTATCAGAGTATTCAACTCGATTAGCCCTAGTTTGAACCCTGATCAGACCATAATTTATTCTTTCGAAATTCAATTACATATTTTCTCTAACAACAATCTGTGATTAATATTTATTTAAATACATTAACTAAAAAAATAATATCCCAAACTTCAACTATCGGACAACAAGTATCGTCGATATTAATTGTTCGAAGAGATTAGTCCTTTCTATCTATAATACTAATAATCTGCTGTTATCCAAGGAATGGGTACAGAAGAAAGTTGAGAAAGGGATGGTCTTCTTCATAGTATGTGTGTTCTGTTTCGATGGCAAAAACCTGTCAATAATTATAACATATAAATTAAAATAATATATTTTAAATGATATTTTATTTGTCAAATAAAAAAAAACTATATTTTAAAGTTTGAAATTGAAAATAGCATATCAAATTTTATTTGCGAAATTACTTAAGAATTACATAAAGCCTTGTAAGCAAGTAGTATGAACATACTTATTAATGATCTTTCTTTTAAAACAATTACATCAATCTAAATTAAATGATTTATTTCCTAATTTAGTTTTTAATTCCAACAAAGCTCTAGTGAAGGCAAACGATTCATTGCCAAAGAAAAACAAATAACAAACTGATGCGCCTTCAGATCCATTCCCATTTGAAGCTAAAGAAAACAGAAGGCGACGACAATTTATTTAAAACTTTATTTAATTAAATTACAATGTAAAGCCTTAAGTTTTTCATGTTGCAAAAGTTGTTCTCAAGAAAACGAGTGTTAGTCGTTAAGAAAGGAATTAATCAGTGCTTGGAAAATATTTGAAAACAAAGTCAAACGGGGAATAATAACCAAATTTTTAAATAAAGAACAATAAAATTAATCGATCACAGTAACTGACATCGATTATGCTGGTGCTAAAACCATAATCTCTGAACCGCATGGAAAATACCTAAGAATATTTCAAGCGTAAATGCTTTTAATAAAAATATGTGCAATCAAAAACCTGAATAATCACACCGAGAACAAGAACATTAACATTTAACAGACTGCCAGAGACCATAAGTACGTCCTGAGTTGTTTTAAGACCCTTAACATACCAGAATAATACAATAAGAATAAGCCTATCATTGGTAAAATCTAAAAGAAGGTGTTTTTTTTAAAATAACAACAAAAAAAAACCAATTGTCACAGTGTTTGAAACATTCGTTCTCCGAATCTACTTTACCGATTTTATTAAAATTTTGGGATTATGTGGGTAAGATCTGTCTTAAGGTCAAGCTTTATTTTTTATACCCCTATATATTTATACCCACCATACGTGTTGAAAGTGAGCTACTCCTAATCAAATTATTTTTAATAATATTCAAATAAGTACTTCTCCGAAACAGTTGATTTTATTGAAATTTTGTATGTATATGGGGATAACTGAGTCAAAAGTCAAATCATCAAAAAACACAGTTATAATTTTTAAGAGCGAACTACTCCTAATAAAATATTTTGCCCAAATGCAATGAAATGAAATGTTTTAACATAAAATTTTGTGGGCATGTGGGGAAAATTGGTCTTAAAGTTTTTTTTATACCCTTAATGTTAAGGGTGAGTCACTTGTAATATTTAATTATTTTTCTAACAGACTTACAATGAGAGCTACTGTTATGACTTCGCAACCCAAACTTTTGCAATTCTGGATATATTTGGGATTGTCTAACTACCCTCATCAATAGATTGTTTAAATAATACCTCATAGCGCAGAAAAGAGGGGTGCGGTTATAACGCTGACCCATTCGGCATGTGCGGTTTTTCGATTTTTCGCAATTTCGCAAAATCCATTCAAGTCTTTGCAAATCTGCTATGACAGGATGTTGTAATCTGTTTAGAGATGTATTGTGTGTAAATTTAAAGTTAATGCGTCTTTTGGTTTTAGAGATATCACGGAAAAACAAATGCGGTTTTGACATTATTTCACAGTGTATGATTCTCATTTCCAATGATAACTAGATGAAATACATAAATTGCAATATTTTGCTATTAATGTAGCTATGAATGTAAAGTATTATTATTTTTCGCATGCCTAAACCTAAATGCAATGTTGAAAATAGTTATTTGCTCTATTTCTATCAATTTCCGAAAACAGATTTCATCTCAAGTTCTTTTGGATCATTTAAAAAAATCATTAAAAATTATGACTATTTTAGATTTTATAATGATTAAGTTGGTGCCAAGCGGTACTGTAAACTCCATTTTTTTTTTAAGTTTTAGAAAACAAGCTTTAGTTTTATTTAATTTAAAAGAACACCTTTACTGAAAACTAAAAAAAACATTTCCTAAAATAATGAAAAGGCAAGACGACGTTTGCTAGTTACTTAAATAAAATAATTTTATAACCTGAAATAAAATAATTTTATAACCTGAAAAAAAAATCGAACTGAATATCACAAAATTTGCTACCATTTCGGGACAAAAAATTAATATACTATAACAAACCTATAGTTTTTCGGCTCTGTTATAGCTTTGTTCAAGTTATTATAATATTTCATTATGCTAGATATCCATAAAACCCAAAGGAACTAAGACAGACTAATTGTTCTCCCTGTGCTGGGCGCTTAATCATCGCTTCAAAAAAGTCTACAATTTCATAACCAATAGACCAAATTCGTCACCTCTGTCTCCTCATGTGCTTCTGTCCAATTATGTCGCAATCCCCTTCTTCCCTTGTATTGTTCCTTTCAATTTTCAAGTGAATCCTTTTGGATACCAAATCCTGCAGTGACGAAACCATAATTGCGACGTATTTTTTCAATTAAAATTTTTATGTTGCTAAGGTAATGATTTTTGAAATTATTTCTTTATAACTTTTAAATTAATTTGTTATAAATACTAATCAATCTTCCATTGACCAATCGTAGAAAATAACTGCAATTGAATTTAATTCTGAAATTAATTTCATGCTAATTTAATTTATATTTAATTAATATTATGAAACATATATAAAAATGAATTCATGCGGTGTCAATATTCAGTTTACAGTACAATGACGTTTCTAAAACTAGTTTTGTTGCTGGCTGTTGGTTCTAGTTTAACCATTGAAGTGTTGGCCGTGCGTTTTATCCTAGCCTCCTTTGAAATGAACCAAACCGATGGTAGAAAGTATTGCGAAGATTGAGGCCTGTTGCTGCGACAGAAGAAATGAAAGTAGTTTCTTTTGAAGAAGTAAAGAAATTAAATTTGAGTAGTGCTTGGATGGATGCTCAAATTCCTCTTGGTCAACCTTGGTCCGCAAATGGATATGAATGGCCAAATTATATGAAAGAACCCTTCAATCCTAAGTTCTGGGACGCCGGTGACCCCAACAATCATGTAGATCAACGACCTGAACTTTGTGTCGAACTTTACAGAAGAAATGGACAATCAAATGATTTAAATTGTAGTAAAACAAGACCAGTTTTATGTGCATGTTGTAGTTGCTGAAATCATTAAAATCGTAGAAATCTGTTATTTAAAATATTATTATTCCCGCGTGCTTGGGAACATAAGCGGAACCACTGGGAAGGGGTATTACTACACATATATGCCCCTACAAAAGTCATGTTGATCACTTTCCTATTGTTCCTTGGTTATTAAATAGTACGCAAAAAATTGTCCACTCTATCCCAATTCTGTGAAGCTTACGATCTCCACCACAAAACACACAGAGATCGCTGTCTTTGATTATAAATCTTTTCAGGTTGCTTCCGAAGCAGAGTAAGGTAAAAATTCGCCTGCCTATGTTCTCTCTTGAAAACGAGAAAAAGAAAGAAAAAAATTACGGTCTGATAAGCCCATCGTTTTGAATACTCTGACGCCGCTTAACCAGCTTCGCCACTTCGGCCCTAAAATTCTTAAAATTGATCCGAAAATTAATTATACATAGCAAACTTATAGTGTAATTCAGCTGTTCCATAGCTTTTGTCGTCTTAATATAAGATTTCCCACTGGATCTCCACAAATCCCTTAGGAAATAAGTCAAACTGATTGTTCTCCCGGTGCTAGGCACTTAATCTTCGCTCTGAAAACGTCTACAATTTCATAACCAATTGACCAAATTCGTCACCTCTGTCTGTTCCCTTGTTATTGTTCCCATCAATTATTAATAAACGACATTTTTTCACATTTTCCAAGTGAAGTCTTTTCGATACAAAATTCTGCTGTGACGAAATTATATATGCAACGTATTTCATCAATTAGAAGTTTTATATGCTAAGGTATTGATTTTTTTTTAATTATTTCCTTATAATTTCCAAATTCAATTGTTATAAATATTAATCTTCCATTGACGTTTTAAAAATCGTAGGGAAAAAACAGCAATTAAATTTAAGTCTAAAATTAATTTCACGCTAATTTTATTATTACTTAATTTATATTATGATATGCATATAATCGTTTAAAAGTAATTCAGATGGTTTCAATATTCAGTTTTACAATGGCGTTCCTTAAACTAGTTTTGTTGCTTGCTGTGGGTTCTAGTTTGGCCATTGATGTGCTGGCCATGCGTTTTATCCTAGCCTCCTTTGAAATGAACCAAGCCGATGGTAGAAAGTTTTGTGAAGATAAAGGCTATCAATTGCCCATTGCTGCGACAGAAGAAATGAGAGAATTTATTGCTGGAATAGTAAAGTATTTGAATTTGACTGGTGCTTGGACGGATGCTCAAATTCCTCCTGGCCAGCCTTGGTCCGCAAATGGATTTGAATGGCCAAATCATATGAACGAACCCGTCAATCCTATACTCTGGGAAGACGGTGAACCCAACAATCATGTAGATAACCGACCTGAACTTTGTGTCAAACTTCACAAAAGTTCTGGAAAATTAGCTGATTTAAATTGTAATAACACAAAATCAGTTCTATGTGCCTGTTATACTTGCTGAAATCATTAAAATCATACAAATCTGTTACTTTAAAGATTACTATGTAATTTGATTTTATGCTTATTAATCTTCAAATTATATAGATATATGTATTTTTACTAAAGAATCATTGCTAACTATAATACAATTTAATTCCTATTAAAAAAAGTAGATAAACAAACTAATAATAATTTTAGGAAATAAACAACATTTCTTTTCAGAGTCATAAAACTTAATCTACAAAAGTGAAAACATGATGCCATTACTAACATTTTGGAAAACTGAAGAAACCCCTAGATTCATCCCCTCCAGAGCAATTAGCTTTAAATACTCCATTACAGAACAGATCTTTGCTTTTCAAGATTCAAAAATTGTTAGCAATATTTCGTGACGAATCGCTCATCGTACTTTTTTGCAATAAAAAAAGCAATATTTCTACAATAAAACTGGACCTTCTCATCAAGGGCATTAGTCGCGTACCCATTCTACCATATTTTGATTATTATAAAGATTTTATATAACTATATTCTCACGGAAACGTAATTTCACCGGAATGCGTTACCTTTTCTCGATCACGTCGATCGGAAATCCTTATTGGTTTCTGAAAAAGTATTTAATTAATTTAGTCAAATGTTATGTCTGTGTATTTGTGTAAATTAAACACTCGGCGGATAGTCATATGTTAATGTATTTACAGCCGAGAAAAGACTGCTTAAATACAATTTAATACTCGTTCTTCCAAACGATGAAGAACTCAAATAACCTTCGTAAGCAAAACTCCCAATTGTTGGTTGAAATGATGTGATCATGAGATGGTTCGTCATATTTTGTAAATAACAGTAATTAACTTTTGAACCATATGACTTGCTTGCTTGTTTGAAAGCGAACTTTTGAATTAAAAACGAATATAAGAAAATAAAAATATTAAATACTTACTCAACAATTTAAAAAATACACATAGTTCAAAAAGTATATAGAACAAATTGTTCTCATAAAACCAAGGCGAATTCTCAATAATAAAATATTATACATTAAACATGAAAAAAACATAATATGCGAAAAATTATCAAAAAAAATTTTTCAAAATTTTATATCAATTTTCTTTGTCATTTTGAGGTTTTGAGTAAATATATTTGTTAATTTAATTATATGTTTTTCTTCTACCTAGACGAAACCACAACAGTTACTGGTCTTAGTCAAACTAATTGGTTTTACGTTATCAAAGCTTTTGTCAAATACACAATCTATTTGTTTTCCTATCCTTTATAATTGACAATTGAAAACTTTGTCTTGAAATCCTTATTTGTTATAATGAGATAAGCACCATGAACCGATGATTCTATGTTGAGCCTATTTATTGACAAGATTTGACCACCAAAACAGAACACACATAATACGAAGAAAACTTTCATCTGTATCCATTTATTCAATAGCAGCAGATTACTAGTATTATAGAATATTTGGACTTCTTTGGGGCGGGGCAAGGCAGATGCCATTACATTAAGTGGGGTTATAGGGAAGACCCATCTTGCAGCTGCGGACATCCAAAACAAACAACATCCCATATTGTGGAGGACTGTGAAGAAAGAAAATTTCCTGGCGGANGACTTCTCTAAACAGGTTTCGGACAGGTCAAGGCAGATGCAATTACCGATTACAAAAATGGGGTTATAGGGAAGACCCATCTTGCAGCTGCGGACATCCAAAACAAACAACATCCCATATTGTGGAGGACTGTGAAGAAAGAAAATTTCTTGGCGGACAGACGAATTTGAATGTTTGCACGTCTTCAGCGATTACATGGCTTAGAGAACTTGATATATCATTAAAATTGCATTGTATTTTGTATTTCCATATGATAATAATAATAGAAAAATCAGATTTATCTCTTCGATTCTGTGTACTCCATTCAATCTTGGAAAATCTGTGTGGGATCAAACGGATTGTATTGACGGCACTAGTTATTCGAGAAGTTAGCCCGGGGTCAGTATTTATTGAAAATATATTTTTATAAAAATTTAATCACTGAATGTTGTTAGTGATATCGAGTAATAAATTTCGAAAGGCAAAAATTACGGTTAGATCAGGAACACGAACTTAGGACCATCGAGTGGATTTCTGTGACAACGGTTTAACCAACTGTGCATCCAATCCACACGTATCATTCTAAATACTCATACTAAACTCTTGTAATAATTTTGATTATTAATAATATGTTTTTTAATTAAAGATAAAACCGAGAATTCTAATTCCCCCAGCTTGCTTCAGATAGGATCGCCAAAAGATCGAACACTTGGTTGTTTCAATCCTAAATTTGATATCATATTAATAGTTTTATTAATAAAAAAAACTTGTGTAATTTAACTCATTTATTTGACCATTACGAATACCGAGCACATAAAACTGGTAGTTTTTCATTACAATCGAAATCATTTAAATTTCCAGAATTAACATCATATTTATTGTGAAGTTCGACACAAAGTTCGGGTCGATGATTTTCATCATTATTGGGTTCTCCCTTTTCCCAAAGGTTTTTAGAAAGAACGCCTCTGTTGATATTATTTTGCCATCGAAATCCATTTTTGGACCACTCTTGGCCAGGAGGAATTTGTGCATCCAGCCAAACTGAGCTTATTTGTAATTTATCAATTTTTGTACGAAGATTTCTTTTCGATTTTTCTGTGGAAACAATGGGCAATCCATAGCCTTTTTCCTCACAAAATTTCCTAGCATCGGGCTGGCTCATTTCGGAGTCGCCTTTAAGATATTCCACTTTGGCAGAGACCTGGATGGTCAAACTTAATCCAATTGTCAGCAACAAAATTAGTTTTAGAAACGACATTGCAAAACTGAAAATGTGAAAACTTGATGTGTATAACTTTTATACGTAAGTTTGAAAATAAAAATTAATTGAAAATTTATTACTGAGAAAATTTATGTCACACACAATTTCAGTCGCAACGATTTTTTCAAGGCCAGAGCAAGATTAAATTAATCACAGCAACTAAATTATAATAAAAATGAAATATTAAATTTTGTAAGCCATGCGAAAATTTTAAAATAAAAACTTCAGAATTAAAGTTTACGCTAATTATAATTTCATTTTTTCTTTTTTATAGATAAAATTGAATTTTTTTCTACTTTGGGTATTGTACTATTGATGTGTCATATTATATCTGACCGTATTCCTAGAAACTATTTAGATATATGTTTTATGGATTTGTAGAATGTTATGCATTTTTCTTAACAAAATTCGCCGATTTGAACAATTCTGAAGTTAGAGATTTGACTGATTTAACTTAAAATTGAATAAAATTTGGTTTGACATAAATGTGGGTCTTTGGATAAAAATTCAATTCCGTTAGAAATTATATCAATTCAAAAGTTAACTGGTCTGAAAAAAACCCTCCAATGTTGGTAATGGTTAAGTTTTTTCGAGGCAAATAAATTTTAATTAATATTTTTGTTCAAATTATTCATTCATATCCCTAATTTCCATATTTTCTTATTTTATTTTATCTGATTTAATGAAATATTGATTGCAAACTAGTAAAATATAGTTAAAAATGTATAAACAAATCAGGGAGAAAATCAAGCAATCAAAACCAAAAAGTCGAATTTTTTTTTTACCTTTTAGCTCTAATTTTTTTTCTATGTGAAATAATTTAAAAGTTCAGCATTAGACACTTATACGAATTGAATTAAGGACTAGACAAATATATATATTGTTATCTATATTCTTTTAACATTATTTCTTTGAAATTTCAATACTTTTATGACTAAATTGTGCGACAGAATCTTTGCCTTTAATTTAACATTTTGGCAATGAATAATGAATATTCATACTAAAAAATACCAAAGAATATTGTCTTTATTAGTTATCACAAGTATCTAATCAAAACACTAAATGACAGCTTAACTAATGACGTTTCACTACCGCAACTACCCAGACTACAACAACCTTATTGTTAGTTAGTGTTGGTTTTACGTGAATTTTTCAGGAAAGTATAAACAAATTATGTTCTGGTGAGGTGTTAAGTCCGTTTTTAACTCGAAAACTCATTATTCTATTCATATGTTTTTTGCACAAATTAATTTAAATTATATTAAATCAGTCAAGTGCTTGCGAAAAACTGTTTCAAAACAGTTTTGTAGTTGTGACTTATATTGAACCAATATTGATAAAACCAACTTTTACGAAACTTTTGCAAAAACTAACTGATATTTCATATCGTAACAAATAGACAACTTTATACGTGCTCAATCTTTTTCCATGTCCCTGAATGTTCTCTATCCGGACATTAAAACTGTTTGGTAAAAGTTTCTTTTATCACAAAAAACGGACACATTTTCAGCATAATCTGACCAATTAAGGACCATGTTCGAATTAATCCTTGTCAAGAAATTTAAATGGAGAATTCCCAATAGAATGTATTTTTTTAAATCTTTTAAACCAATTAAATATAGTTTCTTTTTGCATAAATTGGCACACATTTCATATTTCAATTTCGTAAAAATATATTATAATAGATATTTATAAAGACTACACTATGATATTTTATCTGCTGCAAATTATTCTCATATATAGGAGAACAGCGACATCAAAAGCTCACAGTGGAGAGGAAACTAAACGAAAAAGCCATTAAATATGGTCTAACAAACCACTAATCTTTGATAATGAGAGGGACATGAGTTTATATACACCATGTCAAAGCGGGAAATTAAATTTTAATGTCACATTACCAGACAAGAGACGAGACTGCTAATTAAATTACTTAATTTACCAGAAAATTAATACCACTTTCGTTATATATTTTTGTAAGTAATAAATCCGATTATTTCTAGCTTTGCGACAAGCTATCTACGAAGAAGGGCCAATAATAAATTTCAATTCCGAACATAGGCAGTGTTAACCTCAACCAACGGGTTTGGACTTTTCATGACTGTGTTTTTAGTATATTACTAGTAAGTTATAACACCAAGACCGGTTGTAAACAGATCTCGTCAATCCGTCCCATTTTATTTAAATTTTTGCACCTTGCCTTATAATTCGCTAGGAATGTTATTCGGCAACGTTATTGANTAACCTCAACCAACGGGTTTGGACTTTTCATGACTGTGTTTTTAGTATATTACTAGTAAGTTATAACACCAAGACCGGTTGTAAACAGATCTCGTCAATCCGTCCCATTTTATTTAAATTTTTGCACCTTGCCTTATAATTCGCTAGGAATGTTATTCGGCAACGTTATTGATATATACACAAATGGAAAACTTTTTTCGCACTGAAAAATATCCACCAATGATTCGATCCCACGACCTACATGGAGGCTGTCCAGGGCGCCTACCACTAGACTAGGCAGGCGGACAACTGTCACTGTTTTGGAAGACCTTCGATCTGATATCGAGCAGAAAGATAGGTCTAGGTTTGCCGTTTCAGAGTACTGTCCTTTATACAGGCATTTGTTGCTTCCGGTATCGTCGGAGTTGTGCTCTCAGACTATGCCCTTGCGATTGTCAAGAACCTGGCACCAGGTAAGAGTCCAGAACGCGAGGTGCAACCGTACCTACTTGGAAGGTTTTGTACATAGCTTTGACGCATTTCCGAAGGGTCAATTCTACAACTCCAGGAGTGCAANTCCGGTATCGTCGGAGTTGTGCTCTCAGACTATGCCCTTGCGATTGTCAAGAACCTGGCACCAGGTAAGAGTCCAGAACGCGAGGTGCAACCGTACCTACTTGGAAGGTTTTGTACATAGCTTTGACGCATTTCCGAAGGGTCAATTCTACAACTCCAGGAGTGCAAGCACGCTGGAGCACTTTTTAACTGATTGCACCGCCCTCCAGGATTACCGTAGGAAGTTTGGGGTTTGTCGCCTTCTAGAGTCTAATGAAAATCCCGCTGCCTGTTCTCTGACGAAACTGAGGTCCTGTTCTAGCTCAGAAGACATTTTTGTATTTTTGAAGATCGTTGTAGCTATATTGCTATTGCTATATATAGCTATATTGATTTGATAATTGTTTGAGTGGATCTCGATCTGCGCCATGAGCTGTTCTTTTGTTCTTTGCTAGGTCCTTCAGACAAATACTACTTTTAATATTGTTTTTCTCTCTATTCTAATGATATATAATTATAGATTGTAACATGGAAATATTGTAATATTTATTGATTGAATACAATAAACGAATAATAATAATAATACAGGCGGACAAGGAGGGAAAAGAAGTTATTAGAATTTCAGCCACAAGACGCTGGTATTGTAAATAATTATTTTTTGTGAAATTTTGCTAGACACCTACCGCAAAGATACAAAATGAGCCCAGTTTTTGATAGCCATCATTACGTTATATGAATTCAAAATTTTATATTATTTTTTTCATTTTTCGAAATCAGTGATTTTAGTTTTTCAATGTGAGCTGGCTTGCTATGACATTGCGACCCAAGTTTTCGCAATTCCGAACATATTTCGGATTGTCGAACTACCCTGATATATATATTGTTAAAATAATGCCTCATAGAGGAGAAAAGGGGACGCACCTATAACATTGACCCATTCGGTATGTGCGGTTTTTCGCAATTTGTAACGGCAATTCGTAATTCATGTATTTGCAAATCTGCTTTGACGTACAGTTGTAATCTGTTAAAAGATATATTGT
Organism: Clogmia albipunctata; assembly: GCA_001014945.1. NCBI lineage: Eukaryota > Metazoa > Arthropoda > Insecta > Diptera > Psychodidae > Clogmia > Clogmia albipunctata. The sequence goes on along the minus strand of JXOV01007879.1, from coordinate 7,965 downwards.
GTGTAAATTTGAAGATCCAGCAAATTTTAGTTCCAGAGATATCAAGAATAAACGGGTGAGGCTATAATCGTAATTCACACTGTATAATGGGGAAAAAGTTATTCAAATTGGTATTAGCTTTCTAAAAAAACTTATTGTCCATAGTGTCTGGTCCAGTTCATAAAATTTAGTAAAAAAAAACATCAATTATATGTATAAATAAAAAAAATAGAGCATTAAATCTATTTTAACTTATTCTTTATGACATCAACAACAAAATGTATAATGTCAAAATAGCAATCCCCAAATGTTGTTCTCTAGAGAAATAAATGAAATATGATTTTCTCAAGCTGTGCAAAGTTTCAATTACAGAAATGGTAATGCAAATAAAATGACAGCTTTGTATAAATCAAAAACTTTTCATTCTTTTTAATTAAAAATGAAATTCCCCAAACAAGCATTTGTGTTTCTTTTTGTATTCACTTGAATGAAGTTCAAAAGAATCGATTCTACATATTCTCCTTTTTGGAAATACATAACTATAATGAGAAATTCTATAATTTACTCTTTTGATCTGAATTTGCTCAATTTACGAGCGCAATTATAAATGTGGGTTATTATCATAACATCAAATTACAATGAATTAAAAGGCATTAAATGCAATATTTATTGAACCAAACAAATTCTGCAATCACCAGTCGATTTTAATAACGATTCGAAATTAAATGTATATTAAATATTATTTTATTAATTGGACCATAATTTTATACCGATGGAATTTACACATTTCATTTAATTAAACACTGGATATACTAAGTAAATAGAACTATTATAATTTAACGCTTTGAAAAACAAACATGCCTTAAAACTTACCTAATATTTATTTATTTAAATAAGTCGGTAATATAAGGTATAATTAAACAAAAGGGTTCTTTAAAAACACGAGCAAAGCAATTGTTTTAAAGAAAAATTGTGTTTAATAATGTTTATGCATATAAAAATACGCTTTTCGATATCCATTTGAGTTTCGTAATGTTTCACTTTATGACACTCAGTGAAAATTTTTAATTTTTATTTCACTGGTTAAAAAAATGTCATAAACTATCCAACAAATTTGTCTCAATGTCAAAATTTGGTCGCCATTGTTGCCCTTAAACTACGCAAAATATTGCTCTCGGCTATGCCATGGGACCGTTATTAAGTTTCAAATTAAATAATTAAAATTTTAATAGTAACCGTTTCAACAATCAACTGCATATAATTTGGCTATTTTTGATCGACTTTTGGCACATTACGTAAATATCAGAGATAAATCTGCTTAACTGTTATGTAAGTGAATTTTAGTAATAGCCTTATGTTGCTTTAAATAGGAGTTTATTGTACATAAATTAAAGCAAACAAATGCTCCATGTCACAATCAAATAGACATTTGCCTTATGACCAAGTAGTTAAGGGGAATTCCAACCGTTAACGGTAACTTAATAATATAAGACTTCACTTGAAACATGTCAATTTTTAAATTTTCCTTGTAAATAATGAAATTTAATGTGAAATTGTACAAATTTCAGTTCTCATGAGTGGAGTACAAAAAACGTTGTCTTGCTCGGGTGTAAAGTCCTGTTTTTTAACTCGGAAACGATGAAACACTTGCCTTCGGCTCGAATGTTTCACACTCGTTAAAAACAGTTGACTTTAGACCGCTGTACCACAAATAACTATTTTATTATATGAATTTTTGTACAAAGGACTAATTAAGTATATTTACACGACTTTTGAAGGTCTACGGGTATTGAATAATGTATAACAATATAGTGTGTAATTACGTAAGACTTTATGGAGGAGACATTGACTACAAAAATGTGAAATATTTTCAATAGAATTGTATAAAAATTATATTATTAATATATACAAAACATAAGAAAAGTTATTTTTTAGTATAGTAATTTAATTATAGTGTTTTAAACATAAATTCAAATCTGATCCACAAATTTATAAAAAAAAATTGCATATAAAACTATGCATTGGCAGCATCATTATTTCTTCATTTAAGTCATAATTTAATTTTTATTTATGGCCTTAAAACATTCTCTTTAATGTTACTTGATAATAGTTTTTTTTTCTTCTTTATTTAAAAGCAGTATAACGTTATGCTGCAAATTTATATCAGCTGTATTTACTTTTGCTGTTTTGCGGTAAATAAAGCCGAGAGCAAATTTATATAAAGTGAAACTGTTAGTTTCTGACTTTTACCCACATCCGTTCCAGATATTTATTGTACTTATGTGCTGGTAGAACTATTCTTCTATTTACACTCTAATTCAGTAGTTTAAAAGGATTCCATAAATCTAAATAAAGGAACAAATATACTACAATTTAAGCTATTCCAGAAAATTTAAAGGGACGGAATGCAACAAAAAAAGCTAAACCAAAAGTGGTTTAGTCTATTTAGATAACAGATAATAGCGAGCTTATCTATTATACTGGACTCTTAAGAATTCAGATTTCTGCTGATATTTTTTTTTAAACTACAAATTTATTATATTCATATGTTAAAGTATCACAATTAATAAAGATTTCCTATCAAATTTTCCAGTAAAAAAATAAATAATGCACTTTTTTATAAAATTTAATTTAAAAAATTTATCGTTTAATTAATTAATACCACTATTCTGTCTATGATAGTACACATAACCAAATAAAGTTCAAAAACTGTGGGAGGTATATTTCATTATTTTTATCATTATAATAATATATATTGCTGTAGACATAGACATTAGAATTTAGGAAATTGAAAAGAGACGGCGAGACAGGGTGTTCGTATAATTAGTTCTGTCCAGTAGAAAACAAACGGTACTGAAATTGGAAGTTCTATTAATTTATAACAAATACTGTTTCAGAAATCAGATTAACACGTTATTTTAAATTTGTTTAAAGTCACCTTGGGATAGATGCCATACTTTTTGGAAGAAGAGGCTGTGAATAGTAAAATGAAAAGACTAGTATAATGGAAGGCTTTTTACTCTGTAGCCAAATTAATATTGCTTATTATCACATAGCTGTAATTAAAAAAAATGAATTAAAAAGTGACAGTTAAAAAATTTTACAATTTTTCTAACATTATTGAGAGATAGCCGTAAAGTAATTTTACGTGGACTATAATTTCTTTTAGTTTTTGGTGTGGAATTCCTTTTTCATAATTATTGCAATGTGAAAAGTCTCGTAAGGGTCACGTTAAACTTTTCTTTAAAAGAACCGAGTTTTTTCTGTTCACTACAAATATATTAGCTAAAAAAATAATATATACAATATCTACAAACAAATACTAACATGGCTCTCCCAAATTGATTAGAAACATGCCATAACGCTTAAATAATTAGTACAAAATTGTAAACATGGTATAACTCTAACCCACGCATTAAGAACCAAAATAAGAATTTATAATCAAAATTATTATAATTTCACATTGTTTATATAAATTATGGTAAGAGAAACCATATAAGCACTAAATTTTTACCATAAAAATTCAACAATAAAATATTAATTTTTAAAAAACACTTTAAAAAATTTAATTCAGCCAAACAAGTACGAGTACTCAAAAGGCGTTGAGTTCCCTTTAAGAGTTCTCAAACACAGAATAAACTTTACATCTATCTTTTACCCACCCTACATTAAAGGGAGTATGGTATCCTCCGCCTAGGGCGTCTCTCCCAAGTTTTCTCTATATAATTTAAAAACGTATTACCGATTCTGATTTCGTTAAATAATATTTTTAGATAATTCTTAACATGTCGGTTCAAAATCTTAAATTAGAGCCAGTTTATCTAACTAAATCACACTAAATGTTTTAAAACATTATACATATACTCGTATAAGGAAAAATAATTTATTTAATAGAATTAAAATTGATATATATTTTGAATTAAATAAAATTAAATCTAAAAGCGGGTATAAAAAAAACAATTACACAATTTTTAAAATAATTTTGAACGTAAATTTATAAAGTCAAATACTGATTAATTCTCTAATCCTACAGAACCCCAGGGCATAATAGTATATATGGTTATGAAAGTCACCGAAATTCATCCAAGATGAAAGAAAATTAATCGTTTTGTGGAAAGAAAATTCAAGCGAGGAAAGCAATGAAAGGGATTTGGGATCCAAGATCCAATTGACATTTATCTTTCCTCTTTGGGAAAAGCACAAAAACAAACCAAAAAGTAAATCACAAAAAACATACATATATCAGGACATCTATCCATCGAATCCAATGGTGGAGTTAAAAACACTTTGCGGAATGTTAAAAACGAAATTCATCAAATTGCACGAATCGGCAGACACCTACCGAAATCAATAAATGTCACCGATTTAAGAAAAATCAACCAAACAAATTGGATGACGTCAAATGACATTAGAACAAAAGTCTGAAATGCCTTAAAATCATTCATCGGAAGAGATGATTTTTGTCGTTTATTGTTCTTTGGAAAAGGGAAGGAAATTTTTAATACGCTCAATTTAACCAATCAACAAGATACCGATAAATAGACCGTGAAAAGGCAATGTGGTTTTTATTTTTAGATTCTTTTAAAAATAATGGTATTTGTCTGAAAGACCTAGCCTTGAGCAAACGACTGTACGATTGTTTTTGGGATTCACACCCGTGACTGTTATAGGGAAAGTTGAATAGTTTCCCACTTTGGTTAAATATAAGACTTAATTAATGTTTATATACGGTTTTCCTTTGACTAAGATAGAGAAAGGGAAACTGCTAGTGCATCTATGGCGAGCGATGAGTGGTCCAAGTTGGGTCAAGCAGATCACTCACCATGGAAACAGAGAATGATGATGGAGATCCCAAGAGATAAAAAGGGCGGAGGACGATAATTACCTAGTGACGAGCAAGTCAGGCCATGAGAGCTTTTGGGTCTCAGAAAAAGATGTTGGTTTATTGACGACCATGTACAGAAAGAGGTTGAGACTTGTCAGGTTTTCACTTTTATTGATAATCTAATAATTAATAATAAAAAAGTTCGTCTCAAGGTTACTGAGAACGAAGGAGAAGTTTAATTATTGTCTTTCTTGCCTTCTTAGTGGACCCCTCATTTTTCTTATCTTCAAAAGTCAGTTGACATAACGGTTTTTGCTGATTCTGAGTCAAATTTCAAACCGTCATTGTGCCGTTAATAATTGCTCTATTTTTGTAAAGTGCATAAAATGACCAGTAAAACAAAGATTCCATAGACATGCAATTTATCTAATCATAACAGTTATTGGGAAATTGGATTTTAAAAAGGGGACGGATCGTTCACAAGCAGTAAATTTCGGTGTGACAAGCTCATAACTATTATCGACTAAGTAAAAATTTTGTTTCTATCGAATAAAAGTTTTGGAATCTTTGAATCTGAAAGACCTAGCAGAAGACGAAAAGAACAGTTCGTTAGTTGATAACACAAATCGAGATTCATTTATAAAATATTATAACAAAATGGACCATACAGCCGGCAAAATAATCCACTACTTCCTCAGTCCGTAAGAATAAATCTTCTGGTTTCATACGAATTTCAAAACCAAAAATATCTACATTTTAGATTAGAGCAGACCTTCAGTCTCGACGTAAAACAAGCAGTAGGATTGTCATTAGACGCCACAAAGCAATAAATTTTAAACTTCTTCGTATCAATAGAGATACACGTAAATATTCAAATCATGAACTAAAAACTCAAAATTATAATACATCGATTGTTACAATGATTAACCACTAGGACATTTTAGAGATTACAAAACGAAAAATTAGCATTTATTATACAGTTGTATAATAACGTCATTTACAAGACCTTCGAATTTACACTAAAATTACACAGAATTACAACACACCCTTCATGTATCAGTCCACGGCTTCAGGCTCAAGCTGTTCCTACCTTTTAATAATCGCTGGACCTTCAATTTACACCTCTAACTTCATGTTAGCAGTAACGTCACCATTTGTACTATTGTAGAAGGCACACAAAAATCACGCAAAGCCTTTACAACCCTCCAGAGTCACTTAGGTAAGATTTCCGACTAAACAAAAGAATGGAGTATTGGTCCCAACAAAGACCAATTTTATTTTGCTAAGAGACAGGGTAACACCCCAACCGTATCAATATTAGGCAAAGATCTTAACCAAGAACAACAAGTGACCTACATATAACAGTCCACATAGACCAACGACTCAACTGGCACGAACACGATACTACAAAAACATTGCAGACCAAACTAGGTTTGAAGGAGTTAAGCTGGCTTTTACGCCCTTATTCCGGCTTGGCTGAAACATCACAATGGCTAGATTTCAGCGTCTCTACACCAAGAACCTAAGAAGCTTGCAAGAGCTTTTTGCTCCATCTTGAGAGCCCTACAAATTTCCACCTACAGGGAAACTGCTGCGACTAGCAAGACTTTCTAAAGGCACAGACCCCAATAACACGAATCCATCTGCACTTATTCTTCCCTTTCCCTTAACTCCCCCCTCCCGTTGTTTTAACCCTTTCGACCCGGCTGGTACATACTACATACGCTGTACCGCTAAAATTTGAAAGCCCGTAAAAACTGTATTTGTTACTAGATTGCGTTCAAACTTGAACCAGATCGTCCATTTCAATTCACTTATACAGATTAAATCAACAACTAAAACAAACGGTATTTTGTTTCCCACCAAATTTGAAGCAAGTGTCAAAAAGTGGCTGTGTTTCGTCAAAATAATTTACATAATGATGCGAGTGGTACATACCCTGTACCAATCCGTCTGGAAATACACAGAAGTTTTTGTTTTTTGTAGTAAACAATGGAAACTATAAAACCCGGACTGGAACAAACGTTGTACCAGTCCTTATGTCCTGACAAAAGGATATTTTTAATTCCGGCCACGCTGCGATGCTATAATAAAGCACCTGAATGATAATCAATCACTAGTTTTATTTTAACACTTATAGTGTAGAGCCGGGTCGAAAGGGTTAAGTTAGTTTAAAGTTATAACTACAAATCGTTTTTAAGAATAATTTTAAAACAAGGAGATTGAATAATTAAGCCCGCGAAATCGTAACATGTACATTTTTAAAGGTTAAAACTACAAAAATAGTTATGTGATTTTAAATTAGTATACCACAAATAATTTGCAACGTTCTTACAATAAAAGATATTATGGGAATAATAGTTTAAATTAAATTGCACGAAAGTTAGAAAGTTGAATTGCATGGTCTTGTTTAACCAGTTCATTTTAAATAATTAAACTAGTAATCATTTTTTGCGCAAATGTCCCTCAACTTTTAATATGTTAATTTATATTTACACTTCATTAAAAATACTGCAAAATACTCGGTGATTAATTGCAGTGATCGAAAGTTTTACGGCAACAAAAGTTTCATGGGGAAAATAATGACGATAGTGGTACAGTGATGTTTAATAAATTGTATGAAATAGTTAAGTCAGCAAAATAGAACATTAAGCAAAAATTTCATTGTTAAAGCTGCAGGTGCAGCGAATAGAAGAGGGATAAACCATATTACATATTTATTATTTATGGGCTGACTGCAGTTTTCGAGGAGAAATTTGATTATATCTCAGTAAAATAAAGTGTTTAGTTTGATTCAAATTTTCAATATTTCAATTTTATTTAAATAAAAAATTAGCGGATATTAAAAACCTATAAGGGTATTATTTAAAAAAAGACTACATTTTTAAGCATTGGTTTAATTTTTATTGGGTTAAGTTAATGAAAATGTTGTGAAATGATATTCTTATATTTAGTTTTATTGTCCGTTTTGAATTCTATATAAAATCTATAAGTTATTAATACAACTTAGATAAAAAGGTTAGATATTATTGACGATGATAATACAGCTTAATAACTTTTCCACTTTCGAATCGGAAGGTTAACTTTTCGACATCGTTTTAAGCTTCATAATCAGTAACTTTCTCGCATTAGTGAATATTTTGAATTATTTTTTTTAACTA